>JAVQJX010046811.1:0-13380 GCA_036025115.1 Ambassis agassizii
TTTTTTTAATCTTTTAAACCAGCACCAGCCCTAACTATACATATCAAATATTGATGAATTTAAAAAATATGGTATGAGTAGAATGTTATACTACTGCTAAACGTGGGCAACATTGACACTTGCTAACAGGTGTCAGTTGAAGGTTAATACGTTTTTTTTTCATGCTCTAAATATTTAGGCATTTTTATTATTATTTAATGACAATCTGTGTAATCATAATCATAATCTGTCACCTCTCATAGCATCCATTTCTTCTATTAATGGTGAAAATGTTTGGCTGACTATACATCATAGTTAGTATCAATGTGGTTGGCTCAGGTGATTACCATGTCACCTGCAGCTCTGTATCAGTCTATTGTACTTGTCTATTAAACTGAGCTCCACCTCACATTGAATCAGGTCCACACCTTCGATCCTAACTTTCATTTTAATAGAAGTATGAAAGGTCTTATTCATAACCAAGTTGGCTAAAGGCCAATCATGAAGGTACCCACACAGGTTGGACAATAAACCAAACATGGTTTTAATGTCAGGAAGCAGATTAAACTGGGAGGTCATGAGGAAGTAAACTGTGGTGTTATTGTTACTGTGCTGACTTTTGTGCATCCTCTCCTTTATTCTTTCTCCAGGGCCCAAACAGCTGCTCTGATTTTTCTGTGTCCTTTCACTACATTTACGGCGACCAGCTCTACGTGTTGGAGTACCTGACGTATCACCTGCGGCCTTACGGATACAAATACAGGTTCAGGCCTCATATTAACATTGAACTGCACACAACAACAACCATGTAAAACATTACTGCTTAGAGGAGATTCCAAACCTTCCAGAACCTAATTCATATTTAATATTAATGTGTAAATCTTTTCTTGTGTTGATGCCCTCTACCTGCTCAGTGATCCTGCTGTGGTCCAATACAGTGTGTACTGATTTGCTCTCAGCGCAGTATAAGGGCTTTTACTTTGAAATGACAACAAATGATGACATAACTGTTCAACTTAAGCTTTTAGGCCATTGAAGTGGACAAGAAGTTTATACCTCCAAGAATTAAAAAAAAAAAACCAAAAAAAACAAAACAAAACTATAATGTGTATGAAATAATTCATTGCATATAAAAAAAAAGAATTAGCATGGCTGGCTAAGCTACTGAAAATGGAAAATTCTTGTTTGTTTACAGAACACTGAAATACCTTTTTGTTTTGAGACACACACCAGCTGGGTGTTGTATGTATATACATAAGAGGGTTGCTGAAATGCAATCTTTGAAAAAAAAAAATTAGTGAAATAAATTTAGTGAAAAAAGAAGTTTATTTTATCTTTACTATTCCTTCTGGTACAATGCTAAACAATAAAATATATATTTTTCAAGTGTGCCTCTTTTCATACAACATTCATTGGAGTGGGGTTAGTGAAGATGAACTAAGCTGGACATACACCTATTACAGAGACCTCTACATAGACATATATCCCAGAATACCCTAAAAATAAAAATATACACTGTTGGTTCTATATTTGTAATAACAGTATATACATAAGACTACATTCACATTGCAGGTGGAAGCACCTCAATTCTGATGTTTTTGCTCCATGCCATCAGGAAGTTGTTCCATGCTTTAAACACATCACATTCATCCAATCCAACAAATGCTGCCTTGTTCTCTCCTTGTCATCAGGACAGTTGGCAGAGGAAGAGGCAGAACAGGTTTGTGCTTACCTGAATGAATGAATAAAGTATGTTTCTTCTTATCTTCTTCCTAATGGAATGGCACGGGCTGTGTTGGCTCAGAACATAGAGAAGTTATTTTAAGAACTTCTGTGTGTTCTTGTTTTTTTTCTATGGCTTATTTTAAATTTAATTTGTTAAAAAAACACTGCTGACAGTGCAGGAATAAATACACATAAGGGAGTATGTGTGTGTAATAACAATTATTATATGTACCATTAAAGAGAAGACACAAAGTGTGTAAAAATGATCCTCATGTATGTTATTTTTAGTTTTTTTATATACAAAAATCTAAACTAATCTATTCCTTTGATTTTGTATTTCTTTGTTGCATGAGTGCTTGGGTATTCAGCTTTTTTTCCCAGCTGGCTTTGTAAAAATAAGTATTCATAATTCATTCATTAACATATATCTGGGAGTTGGGGCTATGAAGTCAAAGTCAGATTAGCCGGTCACATATCATATGTAGCACAGCTAACCTGAGTGATTTGCCAACAATAGAGATTAAGATGAAAATGAAATGTTTTTGTTGCACGTCAGAATTGAGCGGGAGCACCTGCAGTGTGAATGTTTGTGTGGAGGTCCATTTCTGCTCTACACTTCTTCATTCTACACAGTCTGCAGAGCGTAACAGCTTTGAGCTCTGGTCAAACAGTAAAGCCTGCATCAACCGATCCACTCTGATCCTCATTGATGTCGTGGACAATGTTAACTTAGCGCACACCCTTTTTCTCCAAACACAGTCTGTTACGTATAGACGCATGTATTCCTGCAGATGGCTTCCGTCTCAAAGTTGTTTGTGTTCCCCTTGCATCCTCCATACCAGAACTGGGCGCAGGCGTTGGCCTCTGGGTCGTAGTACCACCTGACCATGTACTGTCGACAAGGCCCCGGGTCCAGAGGCTGGCTGCACCCCTTGCCTGAAAGGAAAATGCATTGTATCAACTGGCTTTGTGTAATGCTGGATTAGGGTGCAACAATAAACTAATAAATGGTCTGTTAAAATGGGTATGTAGCACAAAGACATTTAGGGAGCTACACTACTTCCCTTTTCCCCTTTTGCACACACAAATGGCCACATGGGGGTGAATGTGTTACCCAAGGACACACTGGCATGAAGCCAGGTGATCAAACCACCACCCTCATGGTTAGTGGACAACAATTCCACCACCTGAACCACAGCCTCCAAATACACTGGGGGCTCAAACATGAATTTTTTCTGGCCAAGTCTGCCAACAGCCAATGAAAAAAAGGATGGGATACAGGAAATAGCATCAGAAGACAACAGGAAGTAGTGGGAAACAACGATCACCTCCTCCACAGCTTGATCTCAACCCACTTTTTGTTTTTTGTTTTTTTGCGCAAACAGCAGCAGCAAGTAGGTTGCTGTCCATGTTTGTTTACCTCTTTCTTCTACTTCCTTTGTTGGCAGTTAGCAAACAACGAATCGATGCCTTACTTCTACCAGCTGGTATGCTTGTTCATACACCATCGGAAGAGTTTGCATCAATCAGTTGGTTTGACAAATCATGGCATCTGTGATCCCTCATCAGGTTTGGTTGTTGTGTTTGGCAGTGTGTGATCCCCATTGTCATACAAAAATCTGTTAGTGTGCACTCCTAGGCCCGGATCTAAAAAAAACTGATTTACTAACAGTGCGCAAAAGGGTTTGCATCCTTTGCACAAGCAAAAATGACTAATCAAACCTGGAAGCAGATTTGCTGACAGAAATTGTGTATATATTTACCACATCTCAAAAGGACTGCAAACAGTTTGTATGCGTAATTGCGCCCACATGGATGTGGTGAACATTTTTGGAATAAATGAGGTCATTAAAACATATCACCTGTACAGCCGTGACTAAATGAATGAATGAGCACAATGCCATGTGGGGAGAGAACGCTGACCTGCCCCCATGGTCTCAGTGCAGCGGGGGTGCAGAGACGCAACAGACTCACTCGAAGTCACTTCTTGTGAGCTGTTTGGAGTATGCATTTATGTTTGCATTCAATAATATGGGGCCTAATGAAGAAAAACACCTTGATTAAAAACGTCTGTAGATGAAAATAGAGTGACCCAAGGAGCTGCAATGACGTTCTAAATTCATAACTCATTAACGTCAATTTATGTGAAGTCTGGGACTGGGAAAGTTGTTTAGTGTGTCCTTTAGCCTTAGGTGGAATGAGGACACACTGTGTTGGTACCCATAATACCCATAATCCTTTAAGTTGTGCAAATTGACACTGGTGATTCAGCCTATTGCATCCCGTTTGTGTTCTTGGCTAATAGGTTCAAGTCTTCTGTAAAAATGATTTGCATGCTCCACATGCTGGCCTAAAGCCCAGACCTATTGCAGATTCATATTTACACATTCAGGTAGCCCTTCCTGGAACATGTTTGTTTTTTCTATGACTGATTTCTTATCATTTATTTGCAAAAGCAGTAATAATAGTGGCAAAGGCTAAGTGTGTCAGTCAAGTGTTGTGCTGGGTTACCTGACAGTGGTAAGTCTGTCGGAGGTGGTGGAGGAGGAGGTGGAGGAGTGGAGGGAGCCTGTGTGGTCTCTGCCTCATAGAGCCAGTTTGTTGGACTCTGAGGGCCCACCACTGACGTCACCCCAGGACCCTGTTTCCCCCTGCTGCCCGGAGACGCGATGTCCGGCAGGTCCTTCCGGGGGTCCACCAGTAATTCGTTATCTACCCGGTTCTCACGGAGTTGTTCTGACTGGGGAGTCTGTGGTGGCCGGGCTGTCACTGTGTCCAATGGGATGTCAAGCTAGAAAGATAGGGAGGGCTCAAATTTGCAGCATTTAAAGCTTAATACAGTATTTTAATTGTACACTCACTACCTATGTAAAAGATGATTGACATATTAGGTATGCCATATTTGGAATTATTTGCACAACTCGAAAGCACACAAAAAATCATAACCCCGCCTCCTTGAGGGGGCTTGGACTCTTGGTTAGGATTTTTTTCTATAATTACGAGTATGATGCGTGTTGAATGACAGCCATTTCTTCATAGTCCTGTTTGTGTGCCCACGCACCTTATCTCTATTTGTGCTCCACACATTTGGCTTTAGTCTGGATAAAAGGTGATTGCCAAGATGGTGGCCATCATTTCTATATGACTGAAGAACGAAACTGCCATAGTACTAACCCTGTATGAAATCTAGACTACAAACAGATGGCGTTGTAAATGATAAGATACGTAAACCTTACTATGTTTTTGTCATCTGTGATATCAGGAAGTTCCGAACGTCCATCATCTGGAACCTGTATGTAGGGTTCTTCAGTTGAGAAGACAGCGCTGGGCAGAAATGCCACTGGCTCACAAATCCGACTCAGAATGTTGCCTTCCAATGCTGTACCCAAGCAAATAAAGAGGTAGTGTTGAGTCATACATTATAACAAGTCTATTTTAAAACATCTGGCAGGTGAAAATGCTATCTGTGTTTTTATTCTTTACATATGAAAATATGCAGTCACTTAGTTTTGTGGTCAGCATCTTGTAATATTGTTCACTTTTTGCTTACTGGGAAGTGTCCTGAAGTCATCTATGAGGTAGACATGCTCTTCATCGGGATCAGAGGCGATAACATTCATTTCTGCCAGGAACTCCTCGTACAGGGGGTCGGTTCTGTTTACCACTCCTATCACAAACATTTCAATCCCCTCTTCGTGAGCCTCTGTGGCTGTTTCTTCAAACTGCATGACATCACGTGGGTCAGCCTGTCCGTCTGTCAAAACCACCGCCACCTTCCTCACGCCGGGTCGAGAGGCCTGGAACAGGAGGTTGGCTCGGTGGATGGCACTGCCAGTGAAGGTGCCCTCTCCTAGGTAAGGCATCTTCCTGACGGCGGCTTTGATGTCTTCCTGACTGGATTGTTGCTGCAGACTGACCACCACCGTGTCCATGTGGCTGTAGAGCACCACACCGATCCGGCTGGCCTCTCTGCTCACCGTCACCCGGTCGATAAGAGCATTCACAAAGTCCTTCACCAGCTCGAGGTTCTCTGGTCCTACACTCTCTGAGCTGTCTATCACGAAGACCAGCTCCAGAGGGCTCTCCTTGCACTTCAGACCACAGCCTATAGGCAACAAATGGAATATACACTACATGAAGAAACAGGGGGAGAAAATGAAGAATAAACTGCTTCAAAACACAATAAAACATAATATTTACCACAGATTTCTCTTATTATCCTGATGACCTCATCTCTCTGTGTATGGAAAAAAAGGCAAGTTCAAAATCCATATTTTTATTGTTTGTGTAAGTTAGTCTGTTACTCACTGTTAGTCCTGGTTCCCCCTTTTCTCCAGGTCTTCCCTGTAACATTAAAGTCACATTAAAAACCATGATGTCCTTCTTCTCTATTTTTAGTAGCCTATAGTACAATTTGTCCATCAATATTCTAAGAGGAAGGTGCGTTAACAAATCAAATCTTTACCATTGCTCCAACTGATCCAGGCTCTCCATAGTCTCCTTTGTCTCCTTTCTTTCCCCTCTCTCCAGGAATGCCTCGGTCACCCTGTGCATGTGTGAACATTTATACTTTTTTATGACTGCCCTGGTAACTATATGCAACATGTGACAAGTCATGCATTATTTCCCACATAAATGGTTTGTACCTTCTCTCCTGGAAGACCATCCCCCTGTGGTCCTCGTGGACCCATGGGTCCCTGAAACCCAGGCTCTCCCTGAGAATAAAAGTTGATTTATAGAAGAGAGTAAAAAGTGTGTCGTCAGCATATAGTTATCTAAAGGGTCCAAGGAGCAGTGTTGGTCAAGGTGCTTCAAAATCACAATGCATTATTTATTACTTGCTAAGGTCATTACAAAATAATTTGTTACATTATAATATTACTTTGAAATGTAAGGCATTACACTACTATTGCATTACTTTGAAGTTACTCGAAGTTCTTAAAAAAGAACAATACATATTATATTTAATAGCCTACATTGTTTTATATGTAATAAAATCACAAATGAAACAAAGAAAAACATTTTATATAAATTCTGCTATATCCAACATGTGCTCAGGCCTCACCCGGCAAAAAAATTTCTCTGACTCACTATATTGTAATCTAATGTCACAATCCCGCGGTGAATTTGTATTTAAAAAGCCCACCACTTAAATCTAGTTTACTTTGCATTGTAACACGCGTTACTGACATTTGTAAAATATGATCAACTTTTTGTAATGCCTTACATTACCATGTTACAGGAAAAAGCATGCATTACAGTAATTAATTACTTTTGTAATGCGTTTCTCCCAATACTGCCAAGGAGTACCTCAACAGTGAACAATATTCTAACTTGTAACAAGACTATAAATCAACATGGGGGCTGGAAAAACCATTGTCAGGTTGCCTACCTTTGCCCCTGGGAGACCCTCTCCTGGAGACCCTGGCAGGCCCGGTGGACCAGGCTGTCCTGCTGATCCCTGGGAGCACAGTACATTAAAGTAACTCTAAAGGTACAAAGCCAATATCTGCAATAGGGAATGACTTAAACAGACAACATGAATTGTCCTCGTTTGTGTATGAATTCTGACTGACCTTTGGCCCATAAAGCCCGATTCCAGGTGGACCTGATGGTCCTGGGACACCTGGCAAGCCTCTGTCACCCTGATATACAAAACAGATGAAACAAATGACTTCCTACTCGTTGCCATGTTATACAGTCTGCCTCTTTTTTTTCCCTGTGTTGTCCCTATGTCTAGCACATTAGCTTTAGCAATGGATTCAGAAAATACACACCTTAGGTCCTGGTAGTCCTTTCCCTTCAGGTCCCATCTCTCCTTGTAGTCCTGGTAAACCAGGCAGACCCTAATGATAGATAAAACTCTTACTTATTAACCCCTTTTTATTTTGTATGTTCTATGCACACAGTTCATTACATAATCCTCACACCTGTGGTCCAGGTAATCCATCTCCTTTGATCCCTGGTGGACCAATTGGTCCAATGTTTCCTTTGTTTCCCTGAGGAAGAAAGGAACATTTGTCACCAGGAGCTTGGAAATGACTTGAATGTGAATTGGTGAAGTTTAGGCAACACAGACAAACTGATCTTCACTTGAAAATGGTGCAGATGTGGGATGTTACCTTTGGCCCAATGATTCCTATTCCAACTTCTCCGACAGGTCCAACTGGTCCCACAGGGCCAGGATCTCCCTGTGATTGGGAGTAATACAAAATCCATTTTAATTGACATTGATCAGAGATAATACATTATTCAAACAATGTATTATATTTTTCCATTGTGTATTTTCTTCTTCTTCTTCCTCTTCTTTGTATTATTATAAGATTCCGATCATGTGTCTCATATTTGCTCACCATCATTCCATCACAGCAGAGCTAATGACAGACATCATTGTCAAGTAACAGTCAAGTTTTTTTTCATAGCATATTTGTACATGTCTGTGTCCATTACTTCACCTTTGTTCCTGGTAAGCCACGCCCAGCAGGTCCTGGAAGGCCTGGCATTCCAGGGCTGCCAGGTTCTCCCTGATAAGTAATACAATACAATACAACATTACTGTTTTATGATTGTCTGTCAGATATAAAAGCAATATTTTGTCAAACTAACTGTTTGACCTACATTTAGAGATGTAGCAGAAAGATACTAGAATCAATGACTGGCACTGGCCAAAGAGTTAACAGCTCAGCTATATTGAGGAAATGCAGATATGGGTACATTTTTGTCAGGTCACTTTTGTACTTTTATTTTCATAGTTGGGGTGTCAAATGAGTCAAACATGAAGCTAGATGAAATACCAGAAACATGTTATGACCAATAAAATGACTTGCTGCAAACTGCCCTATTAATACCCCAACCAAGACCCTACAAAATATCGTCTATCCACCCATTTGTCACTTATTACCTTAGCTCCAGTGGGTCCCACTGGACCTGGAGACCCTGGAAGTCCCCTTGGGCCACGATCACCTCGATCTCCCTGTGGATAAATTACACATGAAATCACACCAGTCTGTACCTCTGCTGGTGACACAGGAGGCTCCAAGAAATTTACTTTAGTGTGTGTATAATATGTGTAGATCAGTGTCACTACTGTCAACACAGGTAGGTAAATATGTGCCTAGTCCATGTGTTCAAGCAAAGCATATACAATGGCTCTTTTAAACAAAGCCATGTTTGATAATATTGTTTTAGCAGCAGCTGCATTGAGGATGGTGAAATATTACCTTCTCACCAGGTATGCCTTTTCCAGGTGCGCCTTCTAGGCCTCGTTGACCTGGCAACCCCATCTCTCCCTATGTGACACAACATCAGATTTTATCAGCAGCATTAAACAAACAAAGGAATTATGCCCATTTCCTATTTTCCATTCCAACTTCTTGACTCCCTAACTGAATTAAAATGGTGGTTTGTAAACTCTGACCTTTGACTTCTACCTGCAGACCTCGAGACTCACCTTAGCCCCAACAGCTCCATCTTCACCAGGAATACCAGGTATCCCAGAAGCCCCATCAGGTCCTTGCTCCCCCTACAAAAAACTTCTGTAAACTAAAATCATCCACTTTCAGGTTTTATCCATATGATGATCTAGTGGATGCATGATCTCTGGCAGGGAGCAGGGTTCTTATGCTCTGATGTTATTTAGAAGATCTTGGCTCAATATTGCACCCTTAAAACATCTTGGTTTAGAGGTTAAAAAGTACTTGGTCAGGTTTGAGTTTAGAATTCTTACCTTTGGTCCTGGCTCACCAACACCCCTCTCTCCTTGTGGGCCAGGTTCTCCAGGGAAACCCTGGTCACCCTGGGAAGCAACATGGTCATGTGATCAACAACTGCACAAAACTGGTTTTAGTGGTCTATCTTTTGATAGAAAATCATTACAAGGCTACTAACTTTTGGACCAACTATGCCCAGGCCTGGAGGTCCTCTGGGACCAGATGGCCCAGTAGGCCCTTGGTCACCCTAAAGTCAGTGAGAAAAATCAGACTGTAAAATTTAGTCACACAAAAACAGAAGGAGAGAATTCCTGACATTTTCATTGGGCTTGCCTTTTCTCCTTGGATCCCTGCCCCTGGAAACCCCACCAATCCAGGCAGCCCAGGGGCTCCTGTTTCTCCCTGAGGGTCAGACAGGTGAGAGGTCAGGCAGGGCGACTTTTACAGGACTACATGCGTCTGCAATCCGGACCATAACTACCCATACCTTTTCACCCTTGTACCCAAGTCCTGGGGGCCCGCGACTACCCTTAGGTCCCTCATACCCCCTTTCACCCTGTAAGACACACACAGGGGAGCAATATAGCCTTAATTGATCATCTTTTATTAAATCAGAGTTGTCAGTTGTATTGAATCTGTGTGGAGTGGAACTTACCTTTGGTCCTGGAAGCCCCTCACCTGGTAACCCTGCAGATCCTTGAATCCCTGGAGGCCCTGCTGGACCCTAAACACGTCAACATAAATATACAGTATATAACAAACACAAATAAAACTGTGAAAAAGATGTGATCTGCTTGTATGTATGCTATGTATTTTCTTAATGCTTGTAAATTCATAACACAGTGATAAATATGTATCATGTATGTTATCAGTAGAATCACCAAAAAAAGTTTGAATTTTGGTAATATCTTAATATCATATATTTGTCATGGTTTTCCTAGCAGTGTGCTTAGGGTGGCTCATTGGTTCTTCCAGTCTCCACCTCTTTTGTTTTCATTTTTGTTTTCACACTTGTAAGAGAATTCTGCATGATATGTGTTGGATATGTCATTTGCTCTAGCATCTGAAGTTCTAGCATGCTAACTGGAAAAATAAGCTGGTCACAAGCAGTAAGTTAGATCAATTTATTTGATCTCATTTTTGTGCCAGTGTAAAACTTGACATCATCAACACACACAAATAAGATCATTCCAAACTCATAACATTCTATAAAAAATCTGGCTTACCGGCATCCCTGGTTCACCTATACCCATTGGTCCTGGTGGA
Source organism: Ambassis agassizii (assembly GCA_036025115.1). Classification (NCBI taxonomy): domain Eukaryota; kingdom Metazoa; phylum Chordata; class Actinopteri; family Ambassidae; genus Ambassis; species Ambassis agassizii. Next base: position 10,680 of record JAVQJX010046811.1, read on the forward strand.
CCTGATCTCCCCTGGTTCCCCTTGTCACCCTAAAAAGTTTGGACAGATTGGGCATAAACTGAGGAGTACTACAAAACATATGAATCAAACAGGAACAAAGTTCTTATTTAATCAAGTGTCAAAATAAACCTGATTTCACCTTAGGACCAGGGAACCCAATGCCATTATCTCCAGGAGGTCCAGATGCTCCCCTTGGTCCTCGTTCACCCTTTTAGGAAAAAATAGAATCTTACAAATAAGCCCAAAGATTTAACAATAACACTTGATTGACAGTTCTTACTTTTACTCCAGGTGCCCCCTCTGGACCCTGATCTCCTGGTGCACCTTTGGCACCCTAACAAAATAACAACACAGAAGAGGAAGTAGACATCTGATTGAATCGGATTAAAAACAGCAGCTGGATGAAAATGTGTATTGATGGATAACTATTGAGCTATGACTGCCCTCTGCTGCTAAGGGGTAACAAGAACAGATTTACAAATGACAACATTGCTGTATATTTCATACATAATTTCACATAATTGTGACGTAACGATTAAACTAAATGTACCTGTTAATTTAATTTTGCAAGTGAGGTTAAAAAATGTTTGCAAAGCTAACTATTGGTATATAAATCTAACAAAAAGGGATAATATAATGTACGCAATCACATGTGATTTCTATAGGCCTGGTCTGCAGTTCAGCCTGTTACCTTTGTGAACATAACATGCTAAGCAGTAATATGGTTTTTGTAATTGTTTTCTTGCATAGCTGTCTTTTATAAACTTTTAAAAGAGTTTTATTAAATAATCTTATAAATAATTAATCACTTTTAAGTCTATGTATTTAATAATCTGTTGTTAAAAAAATGACAGCCTACGTGACAGCCTACGTGACTAAACCTTTGGTAATAGATTTCATGGGAACTGGAGATAGATCAGAAAGATGTGACACCTAATGGCACTTTTGACAGTGGCTGCTGTTGTTATACTGATGCCGAAGGGGGCATCAAGCATTTAAGGAGAGAGGGAATGGATAATATGTGCCCAAATCCTAATCCTTTGGGACAACGTCTGCTCAAAGACTACAACCAAACACTGCAAGCTTGGATTCCCTGCTTTAGAAAGGCTACATTAGGGAAGGGATAAGACCTAATCCACAGCTCACATTCCACAAGTGCAGAGCAGAAGATGGACTCAGAGTGTGTGGCTTTGCTCTGTGGCGCTGATTGTTTTAGTGTGGATGTGGGGAGAGGCGGGGGCAGAGGAATCTTTCAATTTGACCACACACACCAAAATGTGCCCATTTTGTGGGCATGTGTAAAGGATGGTGATATTGGACTTATTGGACTTGTAAAATAATTTCTTAAACATTATGTTTTGGTAGCTGAGTTAGGGTTAGTCATATCTTTTTTTCTTTTGCTTTTTTTTAACCTCACCCTACCTGAGTAATGGTTTTGGGGTGTTATGTAGAGTTGACTGGTGGGAAAAACACTCCTCCAGCACAAATGTCCACATGACCAGGTCAGTTTCTGTCCTCACATTTTAGTCTACATGCCCTCTGCATTTCATGTCTGTCACAGAAACAACTGCAGATATGTACTTACTCCTGATAAGGTTTTTACCATTTTACCTGGTACTTTAGTGCATTATAGATAGTTTGGTGCATACAATTGTCCAGCAGGATGCTTTGGGTGTAGAAAAAAACAAAATAAATTTACCCATAATCCAATTCTCTCAAATATGTAATTCATAGGCTTTGGTTTGGTATTAGCTTAGCCAGTCATACCCTTACATTCTCTGAAGGTTCCTCTTTGTGAAATGGGTTCACAGCCAGGATCCCAATCCACAGAGGCCAGGCTAATGCTTTGTATGGATTAGAAAAGAATAGGCTAGTTTGGTATGAAGACACCACCCAAAACCTTGTCAGATGATTTGCATCCACACCAGCTCCTGGTCTGGTTACTTGGGTTTGTTTACTATATTCACAACAGACAAAATGAAATCCACTAGAGTTCAGTTTAACCCCTGTTTGACCCTGAATAGTTGCCAGAAATAAAGTCCAATGTCCAATTATTGTATTGTATTTCCTGGTGACCTAAAGACATATTGTGAATAAAAGACTACAAACCTTCTCTCCTCTGGAGCCTACAGGGCCAGGGGGTCCCTCAGCACCCTGTGGATCATCAATCATAGTGTCACATTTTTATTTAAAGCAAATAAATTAAATTAAATGAAATAAACAAAAGAGACAAAGGAAACCTACTTGTTCTCCCTTTTTACCGCCTGTGCCACATTCACCCTGCTCTCCCTGGAAAATGAGCAGTGAGGTTACAGGTAACAGTAGCTAAACATCTTTGTGACCTGGGCACTGAGGCAAGTCAAACTGTCTGACACAGAAGCTCTGCTGACTTTGCTGTGCTGAAACTATGACAACAGGCAATGTGTGGGGTTGTGTAGGTACATGACTGTATGCATGTCCACATTATAGAGGCATCGAAAAGCAGGGGAGCGGACTTATCCACTTTAAATCATTATTTTATGATGTTTTAGGGCAGTTTAAATGATCAACAATGAAAAAATACAAACCTTTTCTCCTTTGTTGCCATGTCTTCCCTGTTTGGAGAAACATTTTCCATCACTCATTGACATTGAACAAATATACAGTTACAGTAGATGTGTGAATAGTTTTATTTTCTGAGTAAGCTCTATGAAAGTGCAAA
>JAVQJX010046860.1:0-15482 GCA_036025115.1 Ambassis agassizii
ATCTAAATATATGTGGCTGTTATACGGTACATAATGGACCTCTGTTTATTTTAAATGAAGGACTGTGAGGCTGAATTAGGAAAACAAAGAGAAGTGAGTGTCAGTATTGAGGGTACACTGGGGCCTTTGACAGAAATCCTTTTTATCCCACAACAGCATGAACAATCATACAATGGCAGTAGCTGGTTATTGCTACAAGTTCAAATAAGTTTATTCTCAATTTCTCTTGAGACTTTCACACAAATGCATAGCTGATTCTGCAATACAAACACATTATGCATCCATCAGGCAGATACTCTTGCACAGAAAAAAAATATCCTATTAAATTCCCAGCCAAGTCAACAAAGTAATCCTTCATATCCACAGGAGGTTGCCCAACGTGACAGACAGACAATACAACCAAATATAACCAATCCTGCTGTGGCAGAATGTATGCAATCTGCTGGTGCACTCCACTCTAGATAGGTGTCAGAAAATACAGACAACAAAGATAGCTGCAGACAAATAAGTTCAATGACACTCTACTGGATGCTAGAGACTCCAGGCAGGCCTCATCTGTTTTGATCTTTTGAAAGTGACTTTACAGGCCTGTCTGTCTGTGCCATGAATACAGCACACATAGTACATAAGATACTTGGATTAAACATTTTTTTCCTCATAGAGTTCCACCTGTCTGATAGTTTCATTAGTGAATAATTCATATATTAGTGAATAATTCATCTATCAGAATTAGATTTCATTACTTTGAAAAATGCAAAAACAACAAAACAAAAAACAAAAAAAAATGCAACAAAAAAAAAGAAATGAGGAGAAATGTTATTGTTACATTTAAGATGACCAGAGAGTTATCAGGGCAGGATACAGCACAGTTCTGCCAAGCCCGATAAGCATTATGGAAAAAACCTGACAGCTGGGCGTCATTCAAAGTGGATTAAGACAGTATTTCAACCATAACCTTGAGGGCTCCTTTAAGGCTACTGGTCAACTTGACAGTGCCAAAGCCTACATTTTTTAAAATACAAAGAAAAGAAAGACAAGTGGGTCTGTGGGATTGTCATCTCCGGTACATGATTTTAAATGACAATTGACCTTCAATGAATCAGTGGTGACAGGGCAATGCAGCAAACCTCAGGCACACATGTCACAGTCAGCTTCCTGACAACGCTGACTGATATGCTGGTCCACAGTACATTCCAGGTACAGAAGAAAAAATGACTGCTGTAGAGTAGGTCAGTAACAATTCCCTATAACTGGATCCTACTTTGCATTCTATCTGCCATGTGCAATCAGCTGATACCTTATCAGCTCCTGTAGTTGTATGTAGAACAGTGTTGGTCCCCCATAGTGTTTGAAACTATGAGGTGTTATTTGCTGACCTTGAGCTACGGACATATACTCCATCTATATTCACTGACAACATCTAGTTTGTAGAAGATAATTGGATTTTGCTGCATGCTGTCGTGGAAATAGTCGAAGCGGATGGGGACATCCTTAGTAGGGGGTCAATGAACATTGCGGTGAGATCACCCACCTCCCACTCCTATCACTAGCTCACACATGAACAGGAGGCAGCCACCCATTTTATACAGACACACGCTGTGTTTTCCTGGATAAATCTCCTTTTTAATATGCAAATGTGTTTGGAGAGCTGAGACCAAAGGGACGGCGCTCTGACGTTTCTTTAGTCTTGCCTTAGCAAACAGAGCATGTATGGACAAGTCAGTGTATGAAGAGGATTTCTCTTACACACCAGGACTTTACCCAAAATAAAGATAGTTACAGAGAAAAATAAAATCAACACTGAGCTTTTGGGTGTTTTGTTAAAATGGTCGCACTTGAAAACAGGGGCCACTGAGCAGCATTATGAGGCTTTTCATCCACAGTTTGACTACATGTATAACAGTCATGACCCTGTGATAGAGAGTCAATCAATAGCTCTTTGCTTGAGACACAGAATCAAAAGACAGCATGCAGCGACTTCCCTCACCACCTGCTGCTATGGCAAAAAAGGTCTCTGTATCTTAAGCCAGACCCATAGAATCTGCACTGTGGCCATTTTAGAAAGAAAGCAAAGCTAGTCCACCCCACACTTATTTTTGGACCTGTTCCTTAAGGTGTGATTAATCTGTATTTTATGGTATGGTTAAAAAAAAACATGAAGGAAACTTTGTGAGTCTTTTTCAACAATGGCTAATTTGCTCTGCTTCACAGTGGCTGGTGTACTGCTGGGAGACTCAAGGAAGTGAGCCCAGTTTGAAGTCAAGTCATGTTAACTGTTGAGTCTGACTAGCTTTGTGGCAATATGGTCACTGCACTGAATGTACCTTTGATGGCAAGTTTCTGTTGATTATCTGTTGATGCTATTTCATTTAACTTTTTATGCTGCTGCTATAGAATGAGCTGAATTGTACAGCACTGAGTTATTATAGACAGAGTGGTCTTTGAAAGAGACCGAGGGTTAAGCATAGTCACACCTGTATCATGGTGTTTATTTCTAAACACAAAAAACGCTGTAAATTTTCATCTGCCAAGTCAGAATTAGTAGGACAGAAGTACATGTATATTATAAATAAATATGGCCCATATAAAATGGTGTGATTCCCTTACCAAATTGCAATTCCTGAATACACAATAGAGGCTGGTGCAATTGTATAAATATTAGTGCATTGGGCAATTCAATTTGACAACCCTGAGGAAAAGTAAAACCTTTAATGAATTAATGAATTTGCTGTATTTGTACAATCACACGTACTGGTGCAAACACACAGTAGTGAACAATGCACTGAATCCACAGATTAAGAAAAGCTCAGGAGACACAGTGAATAAACCAATGAATCTACGGTTCTGTGAAGACAAATGTTGTACAGTATGTGTTTCAAGATGCTCACACGTGCATGTCTGGAACGCTTTCAAAAGGTCACTTGGATAGCCAATGTTTGGAAAGTACCCTTTTCTTTATGATTTGAAGCAAATACCGTATAGCTTACCTATGCCTGAAGTCTTTATTTCTGTCAAAGTTTGCCAGAAGCAGCGAAAAATAAGAAAGGGAGAAAAAGGACAGGAAAAGGTTAGTTGTTGTTAGTAGATAGATTTAGAAAAGAAATGGACAAAATGATCATGATAAAATGTGTTTTTTAATGTTTACTCAAACCTCTCTTAACGGAAATCAACAAAGAAATTAATCTTTTCTGGAAAGGCTTCTCTTAAGACCCTATTACATCCTTTTCAGCCCTCTCTGAGGACCAAACTCCAGCTGATACAGGTAGACGAGAGAGGCAAGACCATCAATCCTTTGCCTTCCGGGCATTCCTGTCTATCTCAATCGACCTCAGTGGTTTATGACCTGTGTGCAAGCCCATCCAAGCACATGCTCCAGAGTGGGATGTTAGTAGGCTACTCCTGCTTTACCTGAGCTCCAGGACGCTGGTGACATTCCCTGTGGTGAAAATCCTCCTCACATAGTTGAAGTCGCCCACGTACAGACTTCCATCTGAGCCGCAAGCAAGAGCCACAGGGGCCAGCAGCTTGTTTCCGTCAGCGAGGCCATTACAGCTGGGGCAGGAAATGCTGCGCCTGCGCCCGTTCCCCATCACGCTGCCGATTACAGGCGGCTGCTGAGAGATAAAGACGTTCTCTCCGTTGCCCATGTGAAGAATACCTGATGAAGGCACAGGAGAGAAACAAGTAACACCTGCAACATGATGTGTTTGAAGCAAATAAACAAGTGAAGTAGCCCACTGCTACATATTGACACTTTCTGGATTTACAACAGGTAAAAGCTTTTCTAATAATCATTGGAAGATGTCTTATTTCAAACTGAAGTTACATCACGATGTATGCCAGTGACAACAACAGAGACATTAACAACTGCAGGTTGTACCTTTAACCAGGGTGATGGTATGACTGAAACCAGCTAATTGTACTTAAGAATATGAATATCTATTCCACCACTGCCAACAGTTTATGTGATTTACATTATAGCCTTAGGTAGCATCCTATACAGCATATCCTATTTACACAACAGATATTCTTGTTTGATTAAACATAATGAAATGCAGTTTGGATTTTGAAGTCAAGACACGTCTGCATGCTGCATGCTGCAGTCCGGACTTCCAGTCATTTGTAAATAAACTTGAAGAATAGATTTGCAGAATTCATACCATAAGATTGATTGAACTAATCAAGTCACCAATGCAGCTGGATGTGTATGTAATGATGTGTAGTACGGTTAACGAGTGTTGAAGCAGATGATTAAAATGCTTCATATAAGACTGTTTACATGCTGTTGTTCCAAATGGCTTAATACAATTTAAAAGGTATGTTAAATGAAAGATTTAAAATAAACTACGCTGTGAGCAAACATGCATATTCAATCTGACGTGATTCTAAATTGTCTTGTGTGTGTGCACCTCCATTAACTGAAGCCATGGAAATTGCTCTGTGTGCCTGTGTTTGCAATGAGAAGTCATCTTAGTGGATGAAAACACAGCCACAATTTCACGGCAAAATGGGGACCAAGAACCCCTTGGCACTAGGAAAATCACTTGGAGCAGGAAAATAACCACGAAAAGCACACGTATAGTTCATGTGCAGGCCTCCAGATACACACACATGCACATACACAGAAGCGGTACACAGTTTTTTACATTAGTGTTGCAAATCTGCTCTTGGAAAATGTTCAGATATGTAAATGTGAAGATGCTCCTGCTGCCCGATCAATGTAATCATATTTGAAATTCAGCATCTGCATGTCTGTGGTAGTTTTTCTGCTTCTGAAGCCGCTTGGTGACCTGAGTTCTTTGAGCAGCACAACATTTGGTCTATCAGAAACGATCAGCCAAGCATCCCCTTTCCTGGGACGTGATTTAATCTAAGGGACTGCTGCTGCTGGGAGAAGCAGTCTGACAGCAATTAAATTAGGGATGATTCTAAAAATGCTGGGCATGAGGAAGATGCGGAGGTGCCAAAGGTGGGGGGCGGGGGTGGAGGAACTGGCAGTGCTGGTGGTGAAGGAGGGGAGCAAGTAAGCAGCTCTCTCCTTTTGCCTGGACGCCGCATTCAGACTCAGCAGGTTTAGTGTGACAGATCAAAATGCCACTTTCCTGCGCACTTTTCAACTATGCCTCATCTTCTCTGATGAACCCTTCCAGATACAAACAGACGGTCGTGCCAGCTAGTGACAAGTGCTGCCCAAAGTTATTCGTACTGCTGCCTTTCAGGAGTAATTTGTTGGAAATAAGAAAATTGTCCCCCCTCACCTAAAAATGGATGGCAGTAATAAAAAAGACAGATCCATCTGAGGCTACATGGAAAAAATGCTAAAGGCAGGTAGGGTAGTTCAGTGGTACTGTAAAGCACAAGGTGGACATGTGGCACTTTTTGGCACAAAACTGTCTTGTTAAATGAGATGACTAGTTCCAGTTTAAACAGGATACTTTAGTGAGTAATGTCTGTATTTCAATTCAGTATCTAATAATCAGGTAAACGACATAATAAAACACCATATTCTGAATTGTAATTTAAAAAAACTTACATGATGGGCAAACGAAAAACAACAGAGCTACATAACACGATAACAGCACAAAAGTATGAATTCAAGTTGACTCACCACTCTGGATATTTAAAGCATGGTGCTTGTCTATAGTCCATCCTCCCAGTTTGGAGGCAGAGGTTTCGTATCCTTGTAGAACAGCAGTCCTCTTCTCCCATAGAATGAGGTCTGGACATGACTCATACTCAAAACCCACTGAAACTGTAAAAAAGGAAATATATTAATATATAGAGTTAGTGTTTTCTACATGATATGTGTCATATATACACAGTAAATAATATACAGTATATAGCTGCACTTACCAAAAGCCTCAGATAAGCCATACACCTTCTGGCTGTAGACATCTGTTTTGTCCCACACAAAGTCATAGGAGAGGTTGGGGGCTGCAGGAAACCATTTCCTGAACAGCCTGCCTTCCACAGCCACCATTAGGTGAACCTTCATCAAGTTGAAAGGGATTGTGGAGTGGGTGAGGGTCACCCTCAGTATGGACTTGTAACCTGGGGTTCTGCTGCTCAAATAGCTGAGTTTCATTTCTGTTCCTGGTATGGGCACATCCTCCTGCAGAGACTGTGTGAACAAAAAAACAAAACCTATCAATGAACACCGGCATCCAAGTAGTAGCTGACAGGTTAGAAATGTATTGCCAGTGTGGGTAGGAATAAAAAACTCTCTTTATGTTGTTTTCTTTTCTACATAGATGATCAAATTGTCATTCTGCAGGTCAGCCACCACTACAACTTTTGTCACATTATTTTTCATATCTGTGCCTCCAACCAAACACACAGACCCAAGGGAAGATTTGAAACAGTAATTGGAGGACAATTATGCATGTGTGTTACAGAGGATCAGACGATCATTATGTACTCCAATGAGTATTTTTCATAATTGATTTAATAATAGTAAGTCCTTCATTAGGACAATAGTCTTCCCTGCAATCCATATGACAATGGCATCACAAGGGTGCCCTTGAGCTCAGAGCCTGCACAGTCCAGTAATATATGGAGTAATAAAAGTTAGTTTAGTGGCAGACAATGTTGTTGTGAGAGGAATTTTTCTGAGGTCAGACCTGGAACCTTTCTGATGAAACAACGGCCAGCACTAACCACAATTAGGATCAAGGGTTTGGTTGACCGGTTCCTCTCTGACATAATTAAATGCTCTTGTCATCTGTCTCCACAGTGCAAAACATGATGTACAGTGACTATTAAAAATGCGGGTCAAAGTGACATTGGTAAGAGGACATGTTCCTTACGATGTATTTATTTTTAAACGCACTTGTTAGTTAACAGGTCAGAATTTTTTTTTAAAAATGTGTAAATGATGTCCTCCCTGTACAGTGCTCTTAGAGCTCAAGGAATGGCAAAGACATGGAAACTATAAATAGACTGAACTGCACACTAAATTCCCTGATATGCCATCAATCTTATGAAGCGAACTGGGAGGTAATGAGAGAAGGGCGCAGAGATGCCTGCTAGACATACAGTAACCACACAATCAGCTGCACACAGAAGAAGTGTGTGCTTTCACCAGACACAGGAACACAGAGAACAAATATGTCTTATCTTAGTAGTCTTTTTTGGAGGCAGTTTTCACGCTTATAGAATACAATGTGAAATTTCCAGACTGTCTTCTCTGTGTAAAATGATAATAAAACTCAAGAGACAATACAACGTTTCAAATTATTTGAATTCTTCAGACCAATTACACAAGAGAGCTAAAATCACAGCACTACCAGGAGCCAGAGTTATTGTAACACTTGTGCTTGATGAATAGTCTTCTGAGTCTCCTCCAGCTGTTTGCCATGAATCATGTGCATGAAAGACCAGCACAGATTACAACCTGCAGGGTAGTGGAGAGGATTTGTATGTGTGAAGTGGGGGTGGGGGGCAGGGGGCAGAGTATCACCTGGATTTCGGGTACAATGGTCCCCCTTTCTGCGCAGGAGCCGGCGAAGGTGGTGAGCGGAGCTGGAGACACCACAGGAGCTGGTCTGGTAAAGCTGCTGAGGTCACAGCTAGGGATGTCATTCTCCTCATGCCGCATGACGATGGTATCCATGACAAAAAAACGTCCCCATGGCAACCAGAGAGTGTGCTCCTGAGTGATGAATGGTGCACGCTCAAAGTGCAGGGCTATGGCAATGCCCCCATTGGTCACCAAGTCAAAACTGGAACAGAGACATGCACAATGTCAGAGAGGATGAACTGATCCACACGCTGTGAAAATTAATTGCATATTTTTCAAATGGAAAATTCTCATTAGCAATGTTGTTGATTAAACCACATCCAATATGTATTCTGAATATAATAAATATTTTGTATTCTCTATTTAAGTGCTCTTTTGATAAATCAGTAATAAATACGTGTTAATAAATTGAGACTGTCAAGGCTTTGCTGTTTCTTTCAGGCAAACACAGGCAAAAAAATACAAAAGAATTCAATCTAAGTATTAAAAAGCACATCTCTCTTCAGAATTATAATCTCAATATATTACATAACGAATGGTAAATAGCAGATTTCAAGCGTGACTGTTTCACCCCTGTGTGCGTGTAATGCATTGCTCCTGTGCTCACATTTATATGTGAGTGAGAGAGAAAGAGATATGTGTTGCAGGATGGAGGCAGCCACCACTTCTTTATTGATCCCTTAGACGAAGCCTGTCCACTCTAACATCAGTCTAAAAGCCCTGCAATGCAATCCCATCTACTGTTGCATTACAGGGCCCTCTGCCTCTGCTCTGACCCATCTGTGTGCGTGTCTCTGCAATGTCATCATCTTTAACTGCTGCATGGTGACAATAGCATGCCTGCACCTGCACTGGACTTCTGCAGCTCTTGTCACTTCTCTCTAAGAGCCAATTAGCACCTGGTCACCCTCGGGACCCCTGGGACAAGACCGCATCCTAGTACAGGAAGCACCTTTTCCAAATTACAGGTAAAAAAGTAGGTTCTAATAGTGGCCTCCAAACTAGGCAACCTCCCTCTTGGGTTAAGCATCTATATAAAGAATCTGCTTGGTCTAACTTCCCTTGAGGGTAAACATCTGATTGGCCATGGTGATAAACAATGGCTTGTTCTGCCCTTGGTGTTGTGCCCTTGGCTGGGTGTGAGCAGAGTGAGCTGTCTGTTGGCCACAGAAAAGGGTTGTTGCAATACATGTGTGCAGCCCTGAACTGTCAGTTGCCATGTAATTGTACAGTGTCTGGTCAGTTTGCATGATACCTGGCAGACCCCTTGTGGGCAGATGGGCAGTGTGGGCGATCGATGAAGGGATTCACTGGCTGTTATCAATCATGACAACAGCCTTAAACCATGTGACAAAACTTATTAAGTTACCTGCAACAGCCTTGCCTGCTTGTGCCCTCCGGAAATGCATCAAGCTCAGAGAGTTAACCTTGCCAATGAATTTGGCATGCCTCATACAAATTATACACACAATCATCTGCCAGCCAATGTATATTTATAATGAACTGGATGATTTCTAGCTGAGGTTAAACTGAGTCAAGGGCAAGAAGTAAGCAAGAACGAACGGGGACAGTGAGAAAAAAAATAAGAATGGGTGCTTTAACCCTCCGTAGCCCAAAACAGTACCACCTGTCTATCTACTACAAAGAAAACTTGCACGTCAAACCTTGTTTGACACACGACTGCTTGCTGAATCACTCAGGGTTTTATGCTGTTGCTGAGGAGTGAATAATATTTAGTAGAAATGGATTAGTTATAGCAATTTTTAATGTAATGCAAACCATCACATCATTTTCCAATGAAACCATACACAGTACGCAAAATGAGCCTGTTAATGGATTTAAAGTGCACCACCACCAAATAATGACTCTTACAGATGTTATATATGTATCATATATATGATGGCTCTTATACAGGTGCATTTGATAATGCATTGAGCACAAATACATGCCAGCATTTTAGTCACTACTGGAAAAAAAGGATAAAAAGAGTGTGAGTCTGTCTCACTGCCCAGCCAATCAGAAAATGACTATACAGCCTTAAAGAAACCAGACAAACCTCCTTTGTTTAGGCCAGAAAACTTTCCAAGATAGTGGAAAAGGTAATTTGAAAAACTAAACCCCTCGGACAATAAAGAACACATCATAAAAATGAGTTGAGACAGCTTTCCCATTTCTAAGTGGCTGAACAGGTGCATTTCTGATTTCACGCTGCACTGAGCCTGTTTACAGTGATTGCAGGGGAGTTGCAGGAGACTGGGCATGTTTACAGGGGAAGCTGGGAGATGGAGTAGTGTTTACACATATGCTGGAAGGTAGAAAAGAGTATAGAGCTTTGCAAAAAAAAAAAAACTGATGCATAAGAAAAATGGGACACGCATAAATGGGGAAAGGATAGAGATGAGGGAAGTCAGTGCAGTGGAAAGGACATGAGACCTGGGCTCAAGGAAAGCACAGGAAATAAGTGAAAGAGGAGTGCCCAGAAAGGAAAGGCTTAAGGGCAGTGGGAGATTAGAAACGGAAAAGCGTGAAGGGATGGAGAGCAGATGAAAAAGTGAAGCAGGTGAAGATGATGAGGTGGAGATGAGAGATTTTTTACAAAGGTAGGAAGAAGGGGGGGAACGACAAGAAGATGGAAGGAACGAGGGGAAGCGAGAATGATCAAGATCAAACCGGTGGCAGAGATGTGGGCCTTTAGAGTGTCAGTGACTGATAAAAGTGTCGGGAAGGAGTGGAGCTTGGAGAGCAAACACCAATTCATGCTGTGCTGTGAAGGCCTTACGAAGACTGACTGCTATGAGAGGAGATATCGGGGGATCGGAGGGTTGTACTGCATGCTTGCACAACCTTATCCAAAACTATACTCGAAAAAGAACAGAGGAAGGAGAATTTGCTAAGAGTTTTAGCTTGAACGTCTCCTAGAAAAATATTCAAACCAGGTTTTTGTTTGGATTTCTCTCAGAAACTTTTGTTTGAAAAGTCTCATAAACAAAACCTTTTCACTTGCATATTTACAACACAACAATTTCTCTGGAGGGGTTCTGGTTGTGTTGAAATGAATCAATAAGCTGGACAATAAGTGTATGTGTCTGGTGAAGATGTACAACCACATAATTATTCATTTAGGTTGTTTTTCTACCTATGCATGGCTAAGCTGCAGAGTATATTAAGAGTGGATATAGATGCAAAGCAAATAACTTTCTGGTCTGTGACCTAAACTTAAATGTGTCACTTAATTCTCTAAATCTTTCATTGTCAGACAAATAATGTCCATCTGCACTGTGTTTTCTAGCTCCACTGAGATGCTTTGCATTGGCATATTTTGTTCTTTCCCCTCCCTGCTGCTACTGAAGCATAACTTATGAGTGTACCAGAAGGGCTTTGTTTGATTTCTCTGGGAATTGAGCCGAGAACTCCAAAATTGGACCAAATGAAAGCACAAAGCAGATCAATGGCGGCACAGTTTGCTGTAGAAACTGTGTATTTTTTTTCCCTTCATCATTAGAATTCAGAAAAACCACAGTGTAATAACTCTAATATAAATATCATTGTGACATCTCTATACTTTGTATTCTATTACAGCTTTTGTTCTTTCTTACCTTCCATCCTGCCTGGTGACTGTGTAGCCATAAGAAGGGTTGTTGATGAAACTGATGTTGACTCCAACCAGCGGTGTTCCATCCGAGGTCACAACTTGTCCACGAATGACACAAGCATGGCTGCACAGGAGAGGGAGGAACACAGCACAAATGAATACACGCTAAAGAAATTCAACATTAAATTGTTTCTTCACTTAGAGGTGTAAGATTGTTTTCTTCTAAAAACAGAAACATTCACCAACATCAGTGAAACATATACACTATGCATCCTGTCAAGATGAACTACTGTAAAAATAAAACAGAGAAAACTCACACCTTCCAGGATGTCTCTAAGGGTTTTTCTATCCAGAATGGAAGGATAATGAGATAAGGAAGCTTTACTTTCCTTTTGCTCTAATTAAAAAAGAGGATTTATCTTTTCCATTACAGAATGCAAGAGAGGGAAATAATAGGACTGCAGATTGCATGACTTGCTTGGCTGATTATCAAGACCTCAACTGATTTCCAGACTGACATCAGGTCTCCAGGAGCTGCATAAATTAGATCTGATCATCAGTCCCCACCAATCAATAGTGGGAAGTCATCCAAATTCACCTCCTAATCTTACTGAACTGATGAGTTGAGACCTTGCTGTATCACGTCTCCCTCGTCGACTCCTGCCCTCGTCATTATCAAGGCCCAACTCATGGCCGGCCATCTTTTGTGTAGTCGTTTGCAAAAAAATTGGTCCCCTAACAAATGCTTTGCTGCCACTTCTTCATTAGACCATGGCTATTTTTAATACATTTGGGTCTTAAACACTGCCACGGACTGGAAACAATTAACACTAGCGTGTTAGTAGCTGCCCTCAACATGTCCTTACCACAGGCAAGATCATTCACCCCACACTATCCTAGTCCCCAGGAACCCAGTTTTATGTTAATTAGGCCAGGTCTCCTTCAGAAGACCTTGGCTGTCCACGACTGTGCTGTAAACAAGCAAGGAGATATTGTTCTAAATCTTTTGACTCACATCCAAAGATCTAAGCAGATGCATTTACAAAGTAATACTACTAAAGCTACCCCAGCTCTGGTCTCTCTGTCTGTGATTAATCATTCACTGCATTAGTTTATTTTAGAGTCTTGTTTGAGGAGGCAATCATCCACGTTTTCTTCAGTCAGAGCTGTGAAATTGGAACTATCTCCTTCCTGGCTCTGTGAACCACATGGGAAGATGATTCCTCGCTGTCAAGACAAATGATTTAAATATTGACATCAAATACAGCAGAAAGAAAGAGCAGTGGAGGAAGCATGAAGAATTTGCTGCAGAAACTTTGTCTCTGTGTGAGGTTTCACTCGTCCAAGGGGACTGATAAAGTGCAAAGGGACTTCACAACCACAACTCCAACCTCTACCTTATCATGCATCATCCGCAGAGGGCAAAGGGAGGACATGTCGAGAAAAATAAACAGGTGAAGCCCCTGAACTCAGCATGAAACAGGCCTGGTTTAGGTTGTTTCTGTATTATGGATAAGAAGTCTAGTGGAGTGTTGTTAGGGTTGATTTTCTCACAGATGTCAGCTTCACCCCTCACTTGCATCTTTGACATGATGAAGTTGAACAAGCCTTGAACTCACTCTGAGGATAGGAATCAAGTCTGCTAGTAGACAAAATACTACTGGTGTAATAATTAAGCATGTCAGCTGAGGGGACTTTTAATGAAAGTGAACAACCTTCAGAGCAATAAATGCCACATATAAACACAGAAATAGAGCAGTAACCTACGTGCACTGGTTCCTCACAGTGTTATTTCAGACACAGTAACAAATGCATGCCAATGAGCAAGGCCAATAAATAGTACCATTACCAGGGAAGCAACAAAAACATCATTACCAACGCAAATGACTTGATTACAGGGTAAACCCTGCTGCAAATGTAAGCATGTCTTTGCAGCCCTTTCTTTCCTCGTCTGTATGTTACACAGCATGCTGAGCAGTGTAAAATCTTATAGTTCTGCAAATATATAACACAGCTAAAAAGGCTAGGGCACATATAAAAAAAATAACAAACAAGAGTGTTTCTGACATTAATGGCCTAACGCTGATAAAAGAGCTCTAAATAAAATAATAAAAGCACAAGCCTGTAAATGAAGGGAATGGCTTCTGCCTTGCTATTATAAGCCAGCTATCAATCCTGGCCCAAATTGTTCCACGAACAAAGTCCCTGTTTACTATTCTGGTCAGCATGCACTGCTGGGTCTAGGCAGTCTCTTGTATTGTGTGTCATGGTGGAGAATCAAGACGTTTTGTGCAGTGGCAGATGCTTTATTCGGTGGCACCTTTGCAGCCTTTTGTGGTGGAAAACATCAGAAATAGAAGTCCAACATGTCTACTAGCATGAGGAAGTGGTTAGTGGATCAATAGAGAGATGATCGGGTGACCAGGCCAGGCGGATCAGGAAGGAAGATGCAGAGACTGTGCCTGTAAGGCTCATCTGAAGCCCAGAGCCCCCCTGTCATAACTGCTCATATCTGTCAGTGGGTGGGGAAAGAATACCAAGCATGAATAATAGATTATCACTGATATTTTTAGGTGAGCCCAGGCAGCTTATCTCTGGATTCTTCATTTTACTTATTTATGGCTGCATCTTGTGAGAGAGAGACACGGGTATTACTCAACCCTCTACGCCTCTTCCCCTGTCCAGTGAGGAACTGCAAAATGTTGAGTGGTTCTTGAAAGCTAGAAAAATGTCAATGAGGGAAAATGTCACAGTGCTTTTCTTAAGTATCACAACCACAAGAAGATTCATACACTTCTTTGTTGCCACAGAAAAAAAATGATAAGATAAAAGAGGATACATTTGGTTACGTAATTATGCGTTGTTCAAATTGGCATTTGAACTAAAATTCAAATATTCTCAATCTTATCTTTATGCTGCCGTCACCAAGTATAAGAAGCTGAGATGAGAGACATACATAAGCAAGTGAAATGCAAATAGGTGACTGAGCCTCACAAGCGATTAAAGATGAAAAGAGAAGGAGACAAAGGAAAACAGAGGCAGAGGAATCTTTTGGGACTGTTGACTGCTATCCTGCCTGATATGAAAGAATCTCAGATTCCATGTCTGGGGTGTCTTGAGCTCTACCCCTGGGAAAGAGTCTCAGATGGATTACAGTAAAAGTAATCACAATACATGAATATGAGATGCCTCTCTTGGTGGGGAATGCTCCTTGATTTTTGCCACATTCTGTGTTTGTCCATCATCATTTGTCCATCATCCTTTCAGCCGAGCACATCACTCGTCTCTGCCCATCTCGACCTACATTTCCTGCAGCTGCCTCCCCTCCACTTCACTGCACAGACATTTTTGTCTGGATTAAATTTTTTTTTTTTTTACTAAAAAAGTCAACAATTGGAATAGTCCTACTTTAAAAATGAAACCCGCTGATTTGTGCTTGCTCCTGAAACACCATCACTTAAAAAGTGGTGTTAGCTAATTCAAATTCAGTCCGGATCACTGTTGAGTTCAACAGAGCAGCAATTACCAACTTGACTACCTCAACTAAAAAAGTACAATCTTAAAAAAATCAGAATAAAAAAAGAGAATTGTATCAAATATTGATGCTAGAAATCCTTTCCCAGGAGAATAACAGCTCTCTCCTAGTTAGACAAGGTTGCACTGGGTGCTGTCTGGTGGGAGGAATGCACAAGTCACTCACATGCCATCAAAGGGGTTGGCTCCAGGGACGATGTGGGTGCTGTCCCTGCCCACCAGGAAGCGCACACGCTCATAGAAAGTCTGCAGGTTGCTTTGTGCAGAGGACATCTGTGTCTCCTGGATGATGTCCAGGGGATCCGGGGAGCCCACACACAGAGAGGTGGTGTGACAGGTTGCCTGCAGACAGCAGTCTGGATCCATGCAGTCCACCAGTCCATCTGACAAGGTCAAACAAGTCACACACATATTAAACAACAGCCTGGACACACACCTGACAAAAAAAACACTAAGCAACATACAGTAGTGTGGAAAAGTTTTAGGCACAAATGCAAAAAGTGCTAAGTGAGAATACATTCAAAGACAAAGCCATGGTTAGTTTATTCTATGTCTTTTGTGTGGCAGATTGTGTCTTATTCCATGATGCTCAGATCATGGATCAGCAAAGGCTATAACATCTACTGCAGGGTTTTCGTTCTCCTCATCACTGATTGCAATTCTTTATGAGTCTGGCTGAATGTTTTGGGATCGTTGTCATGCAGCAGATTGAATTCAGAACCAATCAGATGGAGATCATTTATTCTCATCAAATTCTCAACTCCATTTGCAGGAATGGAGCTCTAAATCTGCAAGGAAGCTCCAGCATAAATCCTCCACTACTGCTGTCTGCACACA
>JAVQJX010047031.1:0-12053 GCA_036025115.1 Ambassis agassizii
AATCCACACGTACTCCACAGAGTACATTTGGCACAGCAGAGCAGCAGTGTGGGTTACATACTGTACAGTTGTTGTTAAAGCATTTGCACCTGAGTTAGGAAGTGTTTAGAGTTCCCTGCAGTTGTGATGTCAAAGTCATTTTCATTTCCAATGACTTTAATCATCAGTAAGCTCTCTACAGCATGCCACCTTTGACATCTCTTACCAACAACAGGTTCTTCAACCTCCACAATTTTCTTTTTTGGACGTTTTCCTTTTTTCCCAGATATTTCACCTTGTTGATTTGTGGTTTCCTCATCATCATCTAAATCTCCTATTAGTAATAATAAATAGCAGTTTTATATACAGAACAGACAGTATTGCACAGAACTTATAATGAATTAGTTAATTAGTTAAGTAAGTGTTCTTGTTTAAAGATGAAGGCATTGAAGACACCGTTTTTAATGAACTCAAAGCTCACGGCAAAGACACACAAAATACACAAAAAGAAAAGATTGGAGGGCAGACAAAAGAGAAACAAACAGCACACAACAAATAATATTAATACTTGTAAAATTAAATTAACTTAAATTAAGAAATGTTAATTAAACTATAATAAGCATGATGGATATAAACATAAAGAAATGTGTTTGTGGAACAGTATAAATGAGTTTCTTACCTACTACTGTATCCGGTACAAGTGGACCCTCTCTTGCGCGCTTCCTGCGTTTCCCTTTTTCACCATCACCTTCTCCTCCCTCTCCTCCCTCTTCTCCCTCTCCTCCTTCACCTCCATCTCCTCCTTCTCCCCTTTTTCCTCCTCGTCTTCTCTGCCCTCCCTTTCCTCCTTCTCCACCCTCTCCTTCTTCTCCCTCAAAGTCTTCATCAGAATCTTCAAATGAATCATAGTCCTCGTCTCCCTCGAGACCTTCTCCTCCAGCTCCAGCTCCAGCTCCAGCTCCATCTGTGCCAGCACCACCGGCACCCGAAGCTCCTCCACCGACACCACCCTCAACTCCCTCTCCACCAACTCCACCAGCACCACCAGCACCACCCTCTTCTCCAGCACCAGCTGCATCTTTTTTCTTGCTTTTCCGTGCAGCGCCATCCTTGCCGGCCGCTGCCCTCTTTGCCTTTGCAGCAGCTTTGGCAGCAGCCTTGGCTTCTGCTTTGGCCTCTGCTTCTGCCTTCTTAGCGGCTTCTGCCTCGGCTCGGGCGACTGCATCTGCAGCTTCTTTCTCCGCTTGAGCTTTCTTGGCTTGTTCCATTTTCTCTTCCATTTCTTTCTGATACCTTTCTTGTTGTTCTTTAGCTATTTTCATCAGGTCATCATCGTTGCCAGCTCCAGCCATGGTAGTTTTGCGAGCTGCTTTCTTGCCCTTACTGGCAGGATCTTTGTCAGCTATGAAATATAAAATTTGCTTCAGCTTTACATTGAACAATTATTTAGTCAGTATACTGCCAGTATATAATTAGCATGCTAAGGGAGGGAAAAAATACTTATCATACCTTCAACTACAAGCCAAGCATTACATGATTTGATTCCTGCCACAGCAGCGTAGATGCCGGCATCCAAAGGCATACAGTCCCGCACAATCAGCTTGTGGATAAGCTTGTCTTCAGATATAATGATTTCATGTTTCTCACTATTTGTCAGGGGAGCACTTTTGCCATACCATTTGATCTCATCCATTGGAGCAGTCAGGACACACTGAAAGAGGGCATCCTCTCGTTCTTCTGCCTTAACCTCCTGTATTTTAACAGCAAAGTCGACTTCAGGAACTGAAAAAAAAGAGAAGCAGAGAATCACACTATTTCATCCGTCGCATTAATTTCTGAACTGTTTTTTTTGTCTAGTGTTGCTACTATGTGGACTCTGAGCTATAATCTAAAAATAATTGCAAAGTAGCTAAAACCTTATCTTATCTTAACCCCCTGCTGATCTGCAGGGCTGTAACAGCTGATGTGGAGAGCCCTGTGAGGGCTGTGCAAGTAAAAATAAAAAATCTAAATTATAGTGAAGTTCCTTTTTTTCCCAGACTGGTACTTTGGGGCATTTGCACAAAATGTTGTAGCTACTGATCCCAGTTTATTTAGCTTGATGGCAATTTAATCAAATAAATGTAAAGCTCTTGTTCTATTTATTTATTGGAATTTAGAGCTTTCCAAATGTTAAACTGCACAAAAGCTTCTGAGTCTTCCCATCTTCAAGCCATTAAGAGACAGGACATTATATTGTAGTTAATATGTTGGCCCTTTAAGTGTGACAGGAGTGAAAAACCACCAGAAACTGCATCAGAGCAAAGAGGCTCAATTCACAACTTACCTTTAAAATTGGTGGAGAAGACATTGACGCCCTCAACATCCACCGAGTAGAGTCCAGCATCTGCTGCACCCAGTTTTTTAATCGTGAATACATACTTTTTGCCAACTTGTTTCAAATTATGTTTTATTCCTTCACTGTCTTCTTTGGTGAATGGAACCATAACACCGTCCTGTCGAATTTACATTTTACATGTTAGAAAATGTTGTAAGATTTTAAAACATCAGTACTGCGATGCCTCACCTTGTAAAGGAAGATTTTGCTGGTTGGATCTTTGAGGTCCATATCCAACTCAATTGTTGCACAGTCATCATCATTGACCTCAATATGTTTCAGTGTGTTGATATGTGTCACAAACTGTGGCAGATATAAGAAATTATAATAAGATGCCTGCACCAGATGTAACAGAAATACTGAAGAGGCTTAAAAAAGAAAAATATAAGATGCTCATAGAGCAGTGGTACCGCTGCAATCTCCTCTTCTCGCTCTTTTTTCATTTCAGTAAGTTTCTTCAACATTCTACGAAAGTCTGTGATACCATACTCGGCGCAGATCTTCTCGTAGTCTTTCTTGTCCGCACTAAGCAGAATTTCCCAAACCTTCTCCTCTGGCTCCATTGGCTTTGCCTCACGTGTTCCATCAGGATTACTGCAGAATGAGACATAATTGCCTTGCAATTATATAAATATTTTGGAATTGAAAGTTTTTGACTTGGAGGTATACAAAAGTACTTTAGATGTGAAACAAATCAATCATAGGAAACAATTTATAAAATAACAAATGTATAATCACCTACTCACAATGTAGACTCGTATTTTGTCGAATTTCCCTCAGAATCAATAATCTGTCTAGACCTGAATTTATGGCTAATAATCCCTTTTGCACTATACCTATACAAAGAAACAAAATAAATCGGACTCACCGTTTTTTAAGTTTTTTTCTGAAGTCTGTTACATCTGTGGAACCAGAATAAAAACTCCATTAGTTTTATCTACAAAGAGCATGATGGGTAGAGGAGTCTTTGCATGAAGACAACAGTGAGAGATGTTCACAAAGAGTACTGATAGACCAATGTGTTAAATTCTTTTTTGGTGCATTGGCATTGCTACACAGCACACAACAACAATCCAACACAAACTATCGAACGAGTCAGAGATAATTTGATAATAATACTCATTTACATCCATTTATGTGTGCATGCATCCTGATGGACAATGGAGGAGAGGATGATCTAATGCTGAGTATACACTGTGAGATTTTGGGCTGTCCCAGACGAAAGACGACTATCGTAAGAGGTGGAGAAATCTTTGGTCGTGGTTCAGAAATGGTGGTCTTACTTCTTTCAACCAAAGATAACCTGAGATACAATTGTAGATGTATTTGTATCTCAGTGTGACAGCTGCTACATACACGCATAGCTGTTGCATATTGACGTATGTCGTAAGTTGCAATTTAATAAGATCGTCATACAATCTGCACACATTAAACTTGATATTGTACCAAATAGTCTCACAGTCATGGCAACAGCAGGATCCTTAAACCTTTTTTGTTGATGTGTTGGTGTCAGCGCGCGGTGACACTTCACAAATGTGACAGATGAATCCTGACAGGCAGACTTTTCCAAGTATGTCAAATTAATGAATAAAATGTCAAGTTGCAATGGAAATTTATGGGCAGTGATGTAACAGAAAAAAAATCATTTTAAGTTTTTAGAGGTTTCTCTAGTTTGTTTTCCTTGAAGTCTGTTTCTCACAGAAGCACAGATGTGATATATTGGCTCTGTTTTTGTAACAATCTTGCCTTTACAGCATGTTTTGATTTGAACACTCACCTTCTGCCTGTTGCTTTTGAAGCTCCTTTGTCTTCGAGAATCCGACTGTGAACAAACAGTTTTAGAGTTTAAAGCTGAGTTTATTTTATCACTTGTTTGATTTGTTAATGAGGTGAGCTGTGTTCCAGTTTTTCACTCGAGACAGTTCATAATACGACAGAGAGTAATAAGAATCTCACCCTGGATAACATTCAAGACAACAGTGCAAACAGCCCTTCCATATTCATTTGTGGCAAAGCACTTGTAGGTATCAGCGTCCTCTGGGGAGACCTTAGGAAACTAATGAAATGCAAACAGAGTTAATACACATTGTCCTTGAATACATGTCAAGTTTTAGACTTTATTGGAGTTGGCCTGCTGTTTGTACCCACTGTTTTGAAACTTACCTCAAGGGTATGTTCATTAGCTGCCTCATCATAGTTCTGCACACATATGTCAGGGTGGAAAACGATTTCGCCATTTGCTCTGCTCCATGTTACAGTAGGTGTAGGAGTGCCCACAACAATGGCTTTAAAGAAGGCAAATTTACCTGTAACACAACAGATAGCATTAGTTACAAATTACCCCTTGGCCATAGCGACCATTTTAACAGTTTTCCCCTACAGGATCAATAAAGTATATCCCTCCATCCATCATAGAGGCTCCTGAGGTAAGGACATTGATGTTGTTTTCAAGGTCCATATAATAAAAGTCATGTAATAATCGCTGTAGTTGATTGTTGTTAAAGATGACACCCATCAAGACACCCAGCTGATGTAAGAATTTCTGATGCGAGCTATTGCAGTATGGGTGATCAGAGCACAGTGTGCTATATTTTTAGAAACCCCTGTCTATTGCCATGGCTTGAGTATACTGGTTACCCCAACATATAGCCTTTGCATGGAGATTCTTACATATACAGTGCAGTCTGATTAACTGATTAACTTTGATTTGTATAATTGAAGTGAATGTGTAATGATGTGACTCTGGAAAAAGATCAAGTATAGTATACCTTCAATTTTCATTTTATTTCAGTCTCAGTGGAAAAAAAATGAAGAATAGTTTTATAATTTAAGTTCTGAAAGGTCAGATGCATACATTTTAAGAGACAACTGCTGTGGTGGGATTCGTTTTTATCTGGTTAGAAAATGAAGCTCTAGTAGTTAACATTTAAGAAAGATGTCACACACGTACATCTATTTTTTCCTGAAGGAAAGAAAACTAAATGTTGCTGTTTTGCTGTATTTGAATGGATAACCCACCAACATATTCTATGTGTGACTTTCACCTTGATTTCATCTCTCAGAGACATTCTATAAATACTCACCTTCTTGAATAGTCAAAGCAATTGGTTTGCGGGTGAAGTCTGGAGTTGTCATTCCCTCCGGAGGTTCCTCAATAAACTGTGTTATCATCACACCGGGCACTTTGGACTTCTTTTTGATGCCTAGTCAAATCCGAATAAATTCACATTAGACAAACCTTAATATTTTTAATGAAGATTAAAGATGAAGATGAATGCTAGTAATCACAGTCTGGAATGATCAAATGTTAGGGCACAGTATGGTCAAAACAGTCATAAAAGTGAACAAATAGCTAACAAAATGTGATTTTCCTTGTAACTGAGGGTGCATATTATATAAACCAAACTAATAATTCTCTCTTGTGAACTTATTTATGTTAGGTTGACCCTGCTGCTAGTTGGTTTGCTCTCATATTTGCAACAATCCCACTGCTGTTTTTGTAAGTAAATAAAAAATACAAACTAATTTCCATTCACACCTCCTCTGCACCTCTTGTGTGTTAGCTTCGTGCCCTCAAAACATACTTAACATGGAGCTCTCATAAAAAGGAGTACTGTGAGATCAACTGGAGGGCAGCCATTTGGGTAAAACCATATTTCTTTGTGAAGAGGTAGCCCTTTTTTGTAGGACTACATCATGTATTTGTTGCAGTAGTGAGCATAAATCTAATGGAAACATGCATGCTAGGTGTCTGTTTTTGAGCCCTATATGCTAATAGTCAGTATTGTTGAATTATTCATTTCAGTATTTTGTCATAAACATGAGTGTTTACATTGAGAATGTGAGTAGAAAACTTGATGTTAATCAGGATGTAAATGAAGTCATATTCAGTATATTTAATAGTTTTTAGGGTGTGTCCACACTTGTAGTCTGGAAGATGTTTTATACAGGTTTGATACTAAAAAATGCGTTTTTGAAGCTTGGTGTGGGAGCCATTGGCTGTGATCATCTTTACAGACCCTGAATCAACCAAACACAGGCAAAGCTGTAAAGCATGAGTGGAGCTGAGGTAGGTGGGTGGCTGTGTAAGCATGTAGCTTGTGATCTGAGATCGTGCCCAGCTCCGCTTGAAAAGGGGAAATAATATATAGAGACCTAAAACATTTTCATTGCTGGCTGTAAACAGGTTTATTTCTGTTGTAAAGTTGTTGGGATTCATTTTCAGAAACCTCATCAGGGCTGCAGATTGGACTGTGCTTTGTTCATATTTCTGTCTACAGTAGGAAGGAAAACACAGTAGTTTGTTTTAATCAAACCAAGTGTGAACACACCCTCTAGTGTAACTGTTGTATAGTGTCATACAGTGTGGAAATGTGACTGAAATTTTCAGTAACCTATTGTGCATGCAGTAAATTGCATTGCCTGGTCTTGCATCTGTGTTGTTCAGTGTACATTTTTGATATTCTGGTTATATTATGTTTTTTTTATTTTTTTAGCACAGTTCAGTCTAAATATGTGATTGCCCACAGAACATGCTTTAAATTCATGGGGGGAAATAGCTCTGCAGGCTATTACCAAATAGTGCAGAATTGTCCAACCTGTGTTATTAAAATGTGTGTTGTTGAAATCAGAGGTTGGTGCACACCTTCAGTGCTTTATGGCATCATAAAGCAATATAACATGGGTTGCAGAACCCCTGAGAGGGCTCCAAACTAACCCTCAGCAATCTCTGGGAGGGCCGGACTGACTGCTGTTCATGGGGGTATAGCTGGTCCACAGATCCCTGGTCTTTAATTATTTTCAGTTGGCATGAATGACCTGCAATAAGCAGAATATTAACTATAGAATATAGAAGACATGAGCAGAGTGACCAGCATGTTTGCAGTCTAAAGCACACTGGGAGTAAAATGCTTGTGGCAGGTGGGCCTAGAGTACTGTATGTAGCAGAGCAGTGGTAACATTACACTGGTTTTGCTGCTGTTAACAAGCTGAACACTGTGGGATGGTGAGGATGACATCACTAAAAGCAACATGTTTGCATGGGACTATTGATCAGCCTTTTGAATGGACAACAGAAATTAGATGAATACTGCATGTTTAAGCCAGGCATGGATTCCATGGTCAGCTGAAAGTATTTCATGGAATTTAATTGGCATAAATTTGGTGCAAAAAGATTATTTTTCTGGCATGACTTACATTTCATAAATTACATTTCTCAGGCCTTTTATAACTGACAAGCAGAATGTTTTATACAGTCCTCAGATGAAATGTCTGTGGCTGAAAATAACTGCTCTTATCATATTTCTAAAGTAGTTGCATTGGAGGACTCTATGTCCTGTTTGAGTTGTGGAAAACTACATTTTATGTCCCAGATATGCTTTTGTTCAAAGTTTTTTTTGTTATTTATTTTGCTAGTGCATCGTGTTACTCCATTATTGCATGAGGCTGATTAGCTCCCAGAATAAATAAAAATTGTGCAGGTCATCAAAAATGAAAGCAGAGACAGAGATTTAAAGTTCCCTGGTCCTTCTCTTTATCTATGCATTTGCTTGTTAAATGTCTCCTGTACCCTCCTGCACTAAATATAACTGCTTGAACAATAAATATGTATTTGTGTTTTCCAGATGAAGCAAACTTGCAGAAGATATTCAGCTGTTTTAAACAGTATATTATATACGTACGGCCTGCAGTTGAAGGCTGCCCTTTCTTCCCTACTTTATTTGTTTTTTTTTAGTTCCTCCTTGTCCTTTGAAATGCCTTTGTGCATGAGCAATGCTTTATAAGAACACTTTGCTTGCCTTGGAAAATAAATAAATGAACAAAAGAATGCATGAATGATAAATGCATTGGGAAAGCTAAGGACCTGCTGACATGTTTCTGCTACTGTTCTGTGAACAAACCTTGTCCAAATGATCATATATGAAGTTTTAGGGATAATGCTCACACAGTGTGTTCAGGCTCTTTTGTTTTGCCTCGGTCTGTTGTACAGACACTTAAGGTATTGTTGCTGTGCCTTTAACTTGGTAGAGACACACTGACAGAATACAGAATTCAGGTCATGTCTGCTGCCTAAATCAGCAGAACAGCCAAAGACGTAGTTTATCTCACTGTTGAATGTTGAAGTAGTTGATTTGGGTGGGTTTGATACCCCGAATCAAGTCACATGAAGCAGAAGACATCAAAAGAAACCTATATATGTGCAAACCTTAAAGGCTTCCAAAAGACATTGTTGTCATTCCAGTTGAATACCTGGAGACCTCAGTGATCTGCGTTAACTTTGTTCTCTGAGACCTGCTTTGAACTGCAGGATCATATAGATAGCAAATTTGTATCTGTGTGGGTAGACATTAAAAGGTCAAAACTCTTAGAAAAGGTTTGTTTAAAGTTTGTCATGTAAAAGTACAGATTCTAATGTAATCTTTTTACTTAACCAAATTCATGCAGTTTAGGTATTAACTTAAACTTACAAGTTAATTATGATTAAGCTGGAGGGGCACTGGGGTGGCCTGTCAGATCCCTTTAAAAAAATAATCCATGTAGAGCAAGGTCACATATTGAGACTGAACTGTACCAGCATATTGTACAGGGCTAGTTAGCATTTGGATATAAGTTTAAAAAGTCATATTTTATCCAGCTAAAGTAGACACATGGCAACCAACCGCAGTGCCCTCTAGGAACAGCTTGGAGCTAGTATTCATATGGAGGTTGAGGGTGAAAATGTCACAATGAAATGCATCTGTTGTGACACTGAAAGTTCCATCATCCACAGTCTGGATGACACCTTTCATGGAGTGATGAAGATCACATCAGACATGCAACATAGAGTCATGCATTGACAGAAAGTGAATCGTTGGTGTGATTCGGGTTTTTTTTTTTCTTTTTGGTTGCTCGCATACCTTTGTCTTCCGGGTGAACTCCGTCAGAATCGTCGACTTAACACGCAACGTGACAGCGGGAGAGGGAACAGTGACAGGTAAATATTAATCCTGACGGAAGCACCACGGCAGGTTGGAACTTCGACAGGATTATAGACACATAATAAACAATACACAAAACACCACAATGTACAGTATCTGCTCAAACCCATTAATGGGAAGCACACACACACAAAATGGATCTTGTGCAGATCCAGAATAATCAGAGACACACAAACACAGTGTTAGTCATAGACAAATAATAATACAGTGTGTTAGCAGTGTGGAGTTAAAGCAGCATGGAAATGGTAGCGTTGTGCAACTTTTGATTAGAATTCCAAGCTCGCTTATGCGTTTTCTTTTAGCAGACATCTCAGGATGATTCCTGCGCAGTGCTTGAGAGAAATTATATGCAAATACTGGGAAGCAATTTGCAGAAAATCAATTAAAAATAAGCTTTTGTTTTTGTCTTCTATCAAACAAGGACACCACTTTATTTTCAATTCTGTCTTCAGTTGTGTCAGCTTCAACTTGCATTGATCCTCTTTCACTATTGTATTGATCATGGTTGTTGCCATTAGCTGCGTAGCTGTGTTGTTTTTCAGACGATTCCCTGTGCGAATATTCTTTGTCTCTGTCATGAAGAGATGTTTTGTTTCAACAGGCTTTTGTTCAGCGATCAGTGCTTATTTGCATCTCATCTTCTGGAGTGTATGACAGCTATGATCATTAATCTTCATAGTTGTGAAGGAAAAAATACATGAAACTTGTGGCTGCTTCTTTTCTTGGATGGCATAAAAAAGTTGCACAAAAAACAAAGTGTCTTGACATCAGGGAGGAGATCTGCAAAATCCTGATAATTATTTCTCAAAATAAGTAGTTGTGGTGCTCATCTTCCTTTTTATCTCAGAATGGTATTATCCAATGTGCTTGTTTTTTCAGTTTCTTTCAAAAAAAGATGAGTTTTGGACAGCAGTTTTCATGGATGTTTCCTTGTCTTGGAGGTTGGTGTGTCTTGAACACATCGCACAACTCTTTTTTTCTGTATAAAGTTCGGTTTCCTCAGTGTACCACAGGTCAAATGGATCCTGTTCGTCGTCGTCATTGCTGGGATAAGAGAAAGCATAACTACAGTAGACCAACGTTTTACCTGACTTGACTGCACTTACCTGTCTGCCCAGTGGCAGTTTGATCGGTCACCTTTGTCTTCTTCCACATCTTGGTTTTTTTGTCAGCTCTTCTGATTCAAGAGGCTCTAAAAACACACACAGAAGATAAAAGAGGAAATCTTTAACACATCATACACACACAGCTCAAACAGAAATCAGCAGTATTGACTGACATTCCCTTCACAGTTTGAGGTGTCAGTCTGTTAACTCTGGAATCTCTGCTGCTTTTATTTGCTCATTCTCTTTTTGCAAATTTAAACAGATGCCACTCAAAGGCTTTTATGAAGATATGTTAAACTAATTCAGCTGCTCTACATGCTCACACTCACTGCTTCTCTCCACCAGTGCAGTTACTCTAACCAGTCAGCAAGAGGCAGCAGTCAGTATCATTTACTGTAAACTGTTGGCCTTAACATGGGATGAATGTCTGTGTCAGGATTCCTTTGCAGGCACGTGTTAATTAAGCAAGGCTCTATAACTGGGGCCTTATATAAACAGGGTGAAGAGTTAAGCTTTAAAATACTGCACACTGTTCTGACCTCTACAGTCAAGGTATTTATGATTCAATGTGAAAATGAAAACAACTGTGGATAAGGAATATTAGAGAAGGTATTTTCTATTAATCTAGAGTCCATGTAATCCCAGATGGACTCCATGTTATTTAGAGAGGTGTACCATGAAGCTAGATTTTAGCAGATTTTTGCGAGGTCTGTTGGGCCTAAAATCAGAGCTAGCAGGATCACAAAGACGGCTCTCTTTTGACTTGTTGGATCGCAACATTTTCTGCAAACAATATTTTCAGTTTGATCTAAAATCATCCATAAAAACGCACTAATGTTTTTTACCTAGCTATATGCTCTGTTGTGGCTGTATGAGTAAATGCACATGAAATTTGTCACTGCAGAGATCGTCTCCATGGTAGCAAAGAAACATGGAAGAATTGTTGCACAAAGGACAGTTTTCCCCTTTCTTGTTAAATGCATTTGCTTTGTCCTCATCTTTGTACTTGCCTTTTTAATTATAATTACTGTCACACTTAAGTGTTAAATGATTTGGACACATTTGTAATGATAGCTGTAATACCCATCTCATTCTGTCTTTGGCCAAAAACTTATTGGACATTCATTGATTTTGTGATCATATTTAACAGAAAGAGTTAAATGAATCATGATTTTAGCTCCAATTCTGACGGGGAAGCATTTGTGCTGCCATATTATGGATTAATTTTTAATCAATGACACCAAACGAGTTTCATATGAAACCATCAAGTGACACTTGATGATGATGATCACTGCCTGACTCATGTGGCACTTGAGTCACAGCTCTGCAGTTATGAAAGGTCACATGTTGCAGCTTTATGTCCTTACTATTTTTTGTTCTTGTAAAATTCGACCTAAAGTCTCTCATGTTAAGGGGTCTTAACCTTCTCATTGGACAGGGATTTAAAGTAGGTGTGGTTATATAATATTATTGTCTTTATTACTTTTCATCTTAGATTTTCAGAAGATTATTACTGACCTGAGGAGGTGAGTGCTGCTTGACTGTGTCCACTGTGAGTAGTATGATTTTATTTCCTTAATTACTTAGTTTTTTGGCTATAAAAATCTTTTGTTG
>JAVQJX010047046.1:0-10474 GCA_036025115.1 Ambassis agassizii
ACACACACACACACACACACACACACACACACACACACACACACACACACACACACACACACACACACACACACACACACACACACACACAGCTCCGCACCCCGCCTTTGCTCTCCATGGGGTTCACCTTCAGAGAGCCTCCATCTCCACACACTGCACCTGGGGACTTTGATGGGCGTGTCTGTGTGTGTGTGTGTTTGTGTGAGTGTGTCTGTAAACCAAGCTTCACCCTGCTAACAAGCAGACAGATGGAGAACAAAGACATTTTTATCGATCGTCAAAATCTGCAGAAATAATCAAAACAAGTCTTTAATTCCAATCATAAGCCTGAAAATCTCTTTGTCAGAACCATCATTTATTCTCTGATTCTATTGACAGTGCTGTGTATTTAAATACAGTATTGGTGTGTTTATATGAAAACATTTTTGTTGCCTCTTTATGACTTTTTAACATTTATCTTGTCAGGCGCAGTGGTCCTTCTAATGAGGCAAGACATCATGAACAAAAGTCTAAGTGCAATGTCATTACAGCGATAGCGCCACAAACTTGTTCATGTGTGTACATGTCCATGCATCACAAATTCAATGCATATCATTTAAATATAAAGTGCTGCATCTCTGCAACATAGAGGTGGAGTAAACCTATGGAGCACTGACCCAAACAGGAGTTTTACAATACACTGACTGTCTCAAATTAAAAATACACAACACTGCCGCACAGCTTCATGGCTTTGTGACAGATTAGGAGGAGGAAGCATGTTTGGTATGCAGCAGTAGCTGTGGCCATTAGTGAAATGACATTTTCAGATGGACAGATAGGTATTCTAGCTGGAGGCTTGGGGCCGAATGGTGTTAAAGAGAAGGCTGTTGACAAGTAGGGAGTTGTTACCTACACTTGTGTGGGAGGACTGGATATAGTGTAAGTGTGGAAAATGTAGCCCTGATCTTTAATGCATATATTTTCATGATAAAATTTATAAAATGCCTTAAAATGAAGACTAAATTCATCATCAGGTAGTCTGAGAAATGTATGTGTGCCGAAAGTGGTGGCTTGCAACAACTAATTGGTAGTATACATGGGTGGGAAGCCAGGGAGGGATCAGGCCTTCACAACTAACAGTCTGCTAGTACTGCCTTCTTCTATCCCATGGACTGGGGGGGAGTTAGACTGTACCCATTTAGGCACATTTGTATCACTTTGGGGGAGGGGCGTTCAGATGTGTGATCATCTGACAACCACCAGCATACTGATCCCCTTAGGGACACTAATGAGGAGCTCGGACATCTGGAAGGAATGTGCAGTAGAATCACATTTAAGGGAGACTATTGATCAGTTTAGAAGCCTTTTTAGATTCCTACAGGCACAACCCAGAGCTTATGTAACACAGTTTTTGACTTTAGCATGCTTATTTGCAGCAAATTCATGTTATAGTTGCAATACAACACAAGGAACTAATAAACATCAGATATAGTGAGACCCCAAAGGCTCAAGACAGCAAATATAAGAGTTGGGCAGTGTTGTATGTGTGGGTGAGGGGGGGATTTAAAGAGCCTTTTATGCATCAGACCCTTTCTGTGTAACTATACTGCTCATTGCATCCCTCATTATCTTCAGTTTTTAGTGTGTGTGCATCCTTTGATTAGCAGCAGAAAGTCGATAAAAGAGGAAGAATCTGGCTCCAAGATACATATGTGTACTTAATTGCCCAAATATGTAAACCCCCCACATTTCATGCCAATATCTATTTGCATCTATTTATCAACGTGTCCTCATAAGAAAATACTAATTAGGTCGATAGTGGATACAACTGACGGTCACGTTTTAAATAACAACAGATATGGACGTATGTCGGCATAATGTCACCAGGAGACCAATAAAGGCGCTAGGCCTAGGGTGGGGATCAGGGTGACCAGGGGTGGGATGAGTGAATCAACAAAGAGTTATCACCCCAGAGATCCGGGTTTGAGTCCAAGTGGTTGCTGCTTCATTTAGTTTGGTTTTCGAGCGTTTAATTTTTAAGTTTTGATCTTGTGCGGTTACATTTTTACTTTCACCTCAGTGTGATGAACTTCTGTTTTAAACTGCTGCGGACTTTAGCATAAAATCAACTGGTTGAGGTTAGGCATTAAAAACCGGGGAAAATGTTGGTGAACAGATGAATGCATACACATTTTATAAGGAAATCTGCTCATTCTTTCAGACACAGGTGGGACAGTGCCTGCCCCCATGACCATGTAGAGGTGTGGCTTTAGAAAAATGGCTTGGTGTACAAGGATGAAAACATCTTTTTTGAAAACAGCGGAGGGTTAGTTAAATATTAGCTGTCTCTGATGATGAAGATGATGATGATTAGTGTCACTTTAAAACAGGAAGTCTTCACCCTTTCTGAGGGTTAAAAAATCAGAGGTCAGTTCTCTTTCGTAAAATCCACCTGAGGGCTTAAAGTGGCCATAAACACACCCACATCCCTCCATGCTTTTATACCCCTTTGACTCCATGTGTTCATGTGGCATTTACAGCAGATACAGTTTAACATGTGCTCCCAGAACTCATCATTATCTAACTTGTAGAAATTGGCTGCTTGTTGTAAATCAGCTGAAACAAATGCACAGATATCTTCAGAGAAACTGTGTGTTTTGACTTATTCGTGGTGTATTTGGTTCATTCTTTTGTGCGTATTTGTGGCTCCGTTTGTCTTTTGACAGTAATGGTGACAGATGAAAGCCTGGGACATAATGAGTGACCAGCATTCTGGAAGGAGTTTAGTCTGTACGCTGAAAATATAAGTGGAAGACACCAAAAGAGCAAGCTGTGACACGCTGAACAACAGCTCATTTCTGCTACATACCTTACACACCTTGAGCCTGCTGACAAAAATGATGCATAGTCACACCAAAGCAGCCTTAGCTTATGTGTTCTGTAACTCATAGAATCTATATATGAGCATAAAACACTTTTAAGTCTGGGAAAGTTTCAGAAAACTCAGTTAAACTGTACAGTTTTTCATACTAAATCAGGGATCTTTATCTGTTTAAACCACCATGCACCCCATGTTCTCAAAACCGTGTCATCAGTCCTGCAGGCCTGCTGTCTGCAAGTGGAGATTTAACAGCGGGTGTAATGACAGGCTGACACACTGATGATCACTCCCAGAACAGAGTAAAAAAAATGCATCAGGCGCAATTATTAGTCAAGTAAGTAAGACCTCTCTGGAAGCCAGAGAACCATGGGGTGCAGAAGTAAAATCGAGTCCATGTCATGCTGTGCTGCGATGTGTCAGTAGGCTGCGTGTGAGGCCCTGTCATCCACTCACCATATGAAGTCTGAGTGTTTGATATGACGCTGCAAGTATAGCTGCTCTTTTTTGGGAATTTTACCATATCTTGGTAATCTTACCAATTTTACCATATTACCATAAATTATAATATCAAACTGACTGGTTAGTGTTAAATTTTTTTATGTCCTAAAAAAAACCTGAAAAATAACATGTGAATGATGTGATGTTTTACGGAGCCATGGTAACAAGCAACACCATTAGCAGCTTCTCTGGAGGGTCATACCACCGTTCAAATAAAATATAACTTTAACATAACAATGCAATGCAAATGCCAGAATAATAAATGCACTTGTGCAATAACTAAATTAACCTTAAATTGCAAGTGGGTTGAGTGAAGAGAGATACTGAAGGTCTGTGCTTGTCTGTGATGTTTGACATGGTTTCCTTCAGGATTTCTTTACAAAGCTGTTGCTTGGGGTCTCCATCCATGTTGTCTTCCCCGCTGGCTTTGAGGCTGCTGATTCAGATGAGGTCCTTTCTTCTGGCCCTGAGGGTCCCATGTTTCCTATTATTTATGCCATTAGTGCATCCTGTGCAGATGCATACATCAGATGCACATGCAGAGCTCAGCTCCTCAAAAGGGGTCAGAACTGTGACGGTCTTCCCAAATACTCCTCCCTAGTCATTGTGGCTATATGCACTCAGGACTCAGGCTCTGGATCATGTAATATGTTCTGTTCCACCTTGTTGGTACATCTTGTTGAAGACATCTGGGAGGCATATGCAGCTCCATTTGAATGTCCTCCAAGAGTGAGTGGTGAGTGCTTGAAGTGACCCACAATTTTTCTGCATCACAAAATGCAGTGTTAGTGTGCTTTTTCACAAAAAGTAGCAGGCTGTGTGTGAAGGATCCTAAACTGGCAAAGCCAATGAAATTCTGTGCTGAGTACTAAAACCTTGTTCTTGTGATTTTCCATGAATTTAACACTTCCGTGGTTGCTCTTTAGCACTGCTTAACATGTAACATTCCGTCTTTTAAACTTGAGTGCATCCAGTGCAGACTTAAGGAAATTGGACACGTCTGAGCTTCAGATCTTGGTTGTAAAACAAATACATGGGATACAATTCTGTGTTGGTATCATGCTTCCATCAAAACCTGACATTTTTAATCACACTAATTGGCTTAACCAACTTTAGAGCTGAATTATCTAGTGATACGTGATGTGTTGCATCTTTTTCACTGGTCTTCCTGTGTTGATAAGGCCAGTATCACTTAGACGCCCATGTTCAATATAGATTCATGATGCCTCATCCTTAGGTGAGGAGACACTCCACAAAAACTGAGCTTCAGGAAAAGAACATCTAAGGCCATTAAGATGTTATGACAAAAGATAAAGGACGAAGGATGTGAATCAGGCGAAGTTGAATCCAACCCAGTCTTAGGTTTCTGTCCTCTTGTCCTTCTCTCTGCTCTTCCTCCCGTCCTGACATGAAATAGTCATTAGGTGTAGTGGTAATTCGGCCTAGCTGTCTTTCCACATTAGCTAATGTGCATCTGAGACGTGGCTGTGAATATGTGTGTGTGTGCGTGCGTGGACTGTGTGTGTTCATGTATACAGTATCTGTATATGGAGATCTGCGTGCGTCAGCATTCAGAAGTGCACAGGTTGGGGGCACAGCTTTGTGCGTGCGCATCTCTACGTCAGAGCGTTGGCATGACATGGCTCCCTGTTCTGCTGCCGACAGGTGCTAAATAATAAAAACACCAAGAGCAAGTAGGAGAAAAGAGAAAAAGACAAGACAGGAGTACATGAAGAAGGCATAAGGGCAATCAAGAAGAGAAAGAAAAAGGGAAAGATCTCCAATGTCCAAGCATCACCTTCTCCTTGGTTTGTCCTTCATTCATTTAGGTTGCCTTTCCTCTACCAGAAAAGACATTTGTCTCCTCTTCCTCTCTCAGCTGCTGTTGGCGAGTTGTGCCAAGTAGCAGCAGCCGACCTCAAGTCCTTATACAGAGGAGAACGGAAATTTGGAGAAGGGCAGGGAAAAGCAGCACTGTGGGGCATAACTGATGGTTTGTTGGTGCTGTGTGTCTTGTGTATGAATAAGGTAATCTCCCTCTTTGAAACATGAAGTTCTGCCACATACAGAGAAGGAGACAGAGTAAGAATGGAAGAGAGACGGACACCGAAGAGAGAAAGACATCACAAGGTGACACCCGATGTCAGGTTTCTACAACTGACGCCTCTGTGTCTGTAGTCTTGTGTGTGTATTTTGTAAGTGTCTCTTATGCAATTAGGTGATTATCACTTCATATT
The DNA here is from genome assembly GCA_036025115.1 of Ambassis agassizii. NCBI lineage: Eukaryota > Metazoa > Chordata > Actinopteri > Ambassidae > Ambassis > Ambassis agassizii. The sequence continues at coordinate 5,596 of JAVQJX010047046.1, forward strand.
TTCAGTGTCCATATCTTTGGAACAATAAATATCCACCTGTATCTGATTAAGTGGATGAGATCTGCTCATGTTTAAGCCCAGTGTATAATGACAGTGTGTCAACAGAAAGCATCAGCTATCTGCCAGGGTTGCGTTTCATTGATTCAACCGGATCAGAGACAGCTGTACTCGAGGGGCCCTGTGGTAACTCTATACATAGCACACACCAGACTGAGAGGCACACACCTGGGCACAGTGAATCCTACCCCAAGGGCAGCTTTGAGTGGGACAGATGAGCAGAGAAGTAGGCCAATATAAACTGTAGAGAAAGTTGCAGCGCTACTGTACGACTGTATGAGGGCCGGCAGAGGGAATTTCTAAATTGTGCTGATTGAATAAACATTATGTGCATCTTGTTCTGCATTTTGTATGTTGTAATACAACTGAAAAATCATATGTGGTTGGTCTGTTGGTGTCTTGTACAGTCTTTGTAAAGTCCATTGCTTCCATATTTTCCTGCACTTGGTAGATAATAACAGTAATGATTAACCCTTCACCCACTGTACAGAAGTGAGGCCAATACATTGCGTTTACAGGTGTTGGAAAAAGACACCATCTTGGAGGCAGGCCTCACAATTGTGGAGATGTGGTACTGCCCATGATAATTTGTCAAGCTAACCAGGTAGCTACAAGGCTGTATGTGTAGCCCAGCATCTTTTCTGCAGCAGAAAGCTACTGTTATACACATTAATACATTTCTTACTTAATTTTTACACATTAGAACTTTAAATATCCTTATTCTAATATATAGACCTGTTTTAAGTCATATAACAATATAAATATATTTAGAAAAGAAAGCAGAAAAATGCAGTCAGATTCCTGTCTTCTTTCCTGTGTTTTATGATGAGGGTGTTATTGTGCTTTGAAACTTACATAAATCAATTTGACTCCACTTGGATGATTCCACGGAAAAAATATTTTGTGAAGTCATTTTTTTTTTGTTAATAGAGCTGAGCGTGCAGGTTGGCCAGGAAAAGCACTGAGAGATGGAGTCTGCTGGAGGCTGGCAAAGGACCATTGTCTAGACAGAATGACTGCTGTATGTGTGTATCTGTGCTGTGTGTGTCAGGATGGGTGAGTAGGCTGTGCACTGAGGCGGAGTTTGGACAATTAAAAGAATTCCTGACTACATTCTTTCTCCCATGAAAAACTCCCATAGTGTCGGTATACATGGGAGTTTATTCCCGCTCTCATTCTTCTCTTGTTCTTTTTTCTGTCCGTTTGTGTGTGTCATAATCTTTGTGTGTGTCTTACTGCATATTTAACTGTAAAGTATCCACTCTGGTCTTTTCAGCAGAGATAGAGAGAAGGAGTGTAGAAGTGACACTCGATATCCTCTAATCCTCTGTGTGTGTGTGTGTGCATCATTTCACTATGACAGTACCACACATGGTGAAGCTTATTACTTCTCGTGATGTGTGTGTCCATTTGCATCTTGCTTCAGTGTGTATGCGTTCAGCTCCTATTAGCAGGGGATTTTAAATCCCTCAGTAGTAAAAAGACTGAGGTGACTTTATCTTTAAACACATGCTCATCTGTACGCAGCATATTCTTAAACTGCTGACAGCAAATGCTGCGTGTAGTTGCTGAATTTCATTATGAAAATTCCAGTGTGCAGCACTGACTGACTGATCTAAAGAGTGTTATGCGTATTTGTTTCTGAATCACAAAACTCCCGCGTCAAATCTTCTTTTGCCGTAACTTCTTGCCTCTGACGTGTTGACACTTATGGAAATGAAGTGAGCTGAGGATAAGGGGATTTGTTGCCAATCCCATCTGTCATCTTCCTAAGTGGTCTCAAATCCCAGCTTGCACTGTTGGATTATATACGAGTTCTTCTGAGAGGATAATGAGCTGCAGTGTGACTGAAGCCATTTACAGGTGCAAGTTTTACTTTTTAATGCTTAGAGTGGCTAAACTATCAATTGAATCTGGCTCCAACCAAAATAACCTTAACAGCTGGTGCAATGAAATAAACAGAACTTTGATGGACAAACACGGTTTTTGTATTTTTGCCCAATAGTTGAATGTTGCACCATTCTTTTGCTGCCTGGAAAACATATTTTGTTGAAGCGCATGTCTTAGCTGTGAACTCACACACTCCTGGCTTGGATATCATATCATGCAACCTCTCAGAAGGCAGCCATACTTCAGACATGTTGTCACTTTAGGAAATGAAATGAGCCGAAGCTGCCTTGGATTTGTAACCAATCCCATCTGTCATCTTGTTAAGCATCTTCAAATCCAAACCTGTTGGTCCTTGCAATAACATTTGAGGCTGTTTTATACTGAGCCTTATCTTATCATGGGTCCAGTTGCTCACTTTTCCTTTGCTTGTCATCTTTTAACTCTGCTGTTCTGTGTGTGGGACACTGTAGAGTATCAGGATACTATAAACACCCCTGAAAATCCCATTTGTCCGGGCCATTATTTACACATTTAATATTCATTGTCCATAGGGTTATGCTGAGATTCTAAAGAAGGGTCCATTTGCATAGGTTTCAGGCTCAACTCTGGTTAAGACAGATTGAGAAAGTGTCCTATTCTTCATTTCAGTAAACAATTTTTGAAACATAACGTTTCCCAATGAGCAGCCAATTTGGTGTAGTTTGATTTTCAAGGAACACAGCCCACAGTGAAAGTATTCAACCAATCAGAAGCAGCCAGCAAGACTGGGAAGCAACATAAGTCGATGAGTTCTTGTGGTCCAAATGCTTTTTTTAAACTATGTAGTCTAAATAATTCACCTTTAAGCCTTACCATTTATCCTGAGTGGTGTTGTAGTTCCTTCATTTCAAAGCAGAAACATAAAAGAATTCTTGACAGGGATGTGTTGATATATCTACACTGTGACACTGGGGGCCTCACATACCTACAGTTGACCTTCAGTTTACATACAAAAAAGGCTGTGTTCATTTTTAGCATTCCTCATGGGGACCACAGGGACAGTTGGACACTGTTAGCATCTAGCTATCCCATTTGGTTTCAGTAAGGGGTGTTGATTATATTTACTGCGGATGTGGGAACTAATGGAAACATAAAGTTTGCTTTAAGAGTGACATCTTTAACCTTTTACCCCCTCTTCCCTTTAATGTTCTCTCTCTCTCATGCATTATTAAGCTATCTAATTTCCCACACCATGCTCCATAGAACGGGAGTTAAAGTTTAGCGGTTTCACTGAACTATCACATATTTTCTAAAAACCTGATCCCCCTGAAATCAGGCACATATGCCACAATGAGACTGCACCCGCAGACTGAACTAGTTAATTGGCTAATTAACTCTATGAAGCCCCAATCAAAGAGCCAATTAGCATGGGACACATGCAGTTTGACATGGCCAATTAGTGGCAGTGTTCAGACTGAACGCTTTAAGTATGAACTCGTTAAGTGTGTTAATTAATTAGGCAGGGTGAATGGGGGGTGCGGAGAGGAATAGTGTACGCTCACTGCTTTGTCTGACACACCAGACACTACAGAGGCGTCTGAGTGGATGCATGTATATAAAAAAAATTATATACAAAATTATCATATACAAAAACAGAAACATCATATTGCTTGATGTTATTACATGACATTATTAGTCTAGTAGGTCCATCAGTTTTGGGGGTCCCCCTGGAAACATCTGCACTGTTGTCAAGGTTGAGATTGAAATTAGTAGATGTTGTTTTTAGGTATCTAAGCATCTAAGAAATAACAATTCTGTTACATACAATAATACAATAATTCTCTACAAATACCTTTAATCGTGTAAATAAATGGAAAAGACAGATAGGAATAATTAATGTAGGTGTATGTTAACAGAGGCCAGGGGGAGACAGATTCAGGTCAGGAATCTCTTTGTGAACTATTCATGTGAAAACCTATGAGAAATATCCAGACTTTAAAGGCAGGTCAGAACTATTCAGTTAAACAAGGTTGTGTTGGTGTTTCTCCTGTCTGTGCTTGGCTCTCAATGTTTGCACTAAAATAGCAGTGGTGTATTAGTCCCAGGTGTCAGTCACATGTGTGGACAACCTTTTCACCCAGAGGAAAACACTGCTGCAATGCTTCCATTGAGGAATCTATTTTTCCCATAACCGCTGCACTAATTACTTATCCAGGTAATTACAGCTGTGGTTTTCTTTGATAAAGGCTGCCGTGTCATGAACTCAGGGTGGATTCAACTGTTCATGCAAGTTGCTGAGGGAAAGTAGTAATCCAGACATTTATAGTGTTCAGTAAAATGTCACAGTCTGTTATCCTAAGTGATGTAATTAGCTTATGTGACGTTCCAAGTGGGTATTTGGCAGAGAGCAACAGAATGGCAGAGGAGTGAGGGGAAAAAGGAGAAATAAAATGATTTATGAGCAGACACTGTGATTCTTTCCTCTGTTATTCCAAAGGGTCCTACCTCTCCCTCTCCCTCTCTCTCTCTCTCTCCAGCAGTCTTCTCCTTCCTGACTTCTTCCCTTCCCTCACGTCTTTGCCCCCTCCTCCCCCCATGCGTTGTTTAACTAACCTTATTAGCTGTGTCTGGCCTATAGCTCAGACACTTGTTTAAACAGCATCTGTGGTGAGGATTTATAGTTGTTCCATTATCACCCAACAGCCATTGCAACACTGACATAAGTAATCAGATTACAGACAATGACAATGAGCAGTATTTGTGACAAGTGGTGACAGAGAGGAAGTAATTATGGGGTGCCCTCCCAACACATACTGTTACTTGGTCTTCACTTCACACACAGCTGGAACCTCTTAAAGGGACAGTGCACATCCATCCATCCATCTATCTATCTATCTATCTATCTATCTATCTATCTATCTATCTATCTATCTATCTATCTATCTATCTATCT
>JAVQJX010047072.1:0-11125 GCA_036025115.1 Ambassis agassizii
GGAGACTGAATGAACAACAAAGTAACACTAGTCATTCCTTTCACATGAAATATAGTCATTTTCCCAATATTGCACATGAAATGATCAATGCAGCATTAATAATTTTCATCTAAAGAAACACAGGTGAAGGACTTGAGAAAGAATGATTGGTTGGGTTGTTGAGACAGAAGACAGGTTGTGAATGAAGGCAGTATTCATCATTACATTCATTCATGAATAATTCACTCCTTTCACTCAACAAACACATTTTGATAAAAGGCCTTTACAAGACATAGCTAGCTAAAGATAACATGACACTTTTCATTCATATTACTCAACCTTGTCTTCTCAATAGTTTTGGTAATGTCTCTTTTGTGCCCCTGTTCAGTAGATTTCTGTCTTTGTTGTGGTAATGTGAAATGATAGTCCTGCTTTTGTTAAACACCTCTCTCTCTCTCTCTGAGAGTTACTAATAACCATATGACAGGGAGCATCGAGTGGCGCCTTCTTTACACCTGTCAAAAATAATCTCTTGTCTATGGAGCTGTAGTGAATGTATCAAAAAAAAATAGAACATTTGAAAATGTTAGTTTATGAGAAGACTTTCAGGAAATGCAGCATCTGCGTCTTTTCATCCAAGTTTGGTTTACCGTCCTCTCTGCACCTTTGTCATGAAATGAATCCATTCTTTTTGAGCTTTTAATGTGCAAGTGTAGCAAAAATATTAATAGTCATATGAATCATTTATTTCACCGTTTCCACCATGTGCAGGAGGTGTCATTGTCTAAGAAATAATAAAAAAACTACAGAATAAAAATGATTGACACATTTCAGCCTACACACATAACAGGTGTACTGTGCATTATTATAGACAGTGCATAGTACAAATGATAGACTTTAATGAAAATGGATGTGTCGTGTGATGAGGCTGGCAGGCAAACCTGCTGTCCAACCCATATAGTTGTCATGAAAGAAGAAATGAAGTTTTAAACATGTATACTTTCTGATCAGTTAACATGGAGATCAGTGGAACTGCACAACCACCTTACCTCACTTAATCAAAATGTGTCACACAGACAGCGATTTGTGAAGCACTTTTGTTCCTGTTGCATACATTTCTAAGAAAATTCAGCCTAGAAGATGTATAGAAATCAGTGAAGTGGACCATGTACTCATTTCTTTGTCTCTTCTTCCTTCACAGCTCCTTCCCTAAAACCTAAAGGACTATGACCAATAGACCAATCTCTCAGTTTGAAGTGCTCCAGCTGGGAAGATAGAACATTTGTGACCTGTACATCCTGCATCACCTCCCAGAGAAAATGAGGACTACCTTACTGGGTGTTGTTTGGCTCTGTCTTGGCCTCTCCCTGGATGCAATGTCTTTGACTGGATGGAGGACAGACACAGCTGACAGAGAGGGACTAGAAGCAACAGTCAGTGGAGAGAAGCAGCTCAAAAGAGTGAGACGAGGCTGGATGTGGAACCAGTTTTTCCTGCAGGAGGAGTACACGGGCAGTGACTACCAATACATTGGCAAGGTAAGAGCTGTGCCCATGTCTTCCAGTTACTTTTTTAACTTTGTTAGTTAAATTTCCCTGAAAGAATCTCATCAGCCATGTTTATCTTTGTTCCAAAATTGCAGCTTTATTCATATAAATTTATGCTAATGATGTTTTCTCATGACCCCTGTGCCCGCAGGCACAATGAATTTCTGCTGTTGATCATTGCTGAACATGTGTGCACACTTTCCCAGTATCCAACCACCAATTATAGAATATGATCATCTTTTAAATGAATAACAGAATCACTCAGCTATAGATAGAACACAATTAAAACTTTCTAGCACAGGTCACTAATCAAACAATCAAGAATAATTGTGCAGCTGCAGTCTTACCTTAGTGTTTTGTGTCTAATAAGAGCTAACATGATTACAGTACATTATCGGATGTACCACATATCCTTGGATTTTATGAACAGCAGTTGATTTATTTCTGTAGAATGGGTTTTAAAGTCCATCCCAAAAACCAGCTGTTGTGCTTGAATTTATATTTATTTCAGGGTGTAAATAGAGGTAACCAAACAGACCACACCAAAGTCACTGAAACTAAGTTCTTCATTGAAAGAAAGTACAAAAGCAGAATCATCTGGACTTCCAGATGGTGCACGAATGCACCATATGTGAAACATTTAAATAAACAGTATGCACCTACAAGGTTTTATAAATACAAATATATTAGGAATCTAAAAAATTGAAAATCAGCAGCAGAATGTTCAACAGTCAATGTGTAAACTAGAATGAAAAAAGCTGTATGTATGTATGTAAATGAACCCCTCATCTTTTCAATATTATGAAGTTTATATTTTTTTTTATAAAATTAATAATTACAAAAATTCAGCTTATTTTGTTTTATTTTTTCCAATATACATCTTGAAGGTCTGCATACCCTTTGAGTTCTCTCTTGTGGCCATGATGCGTTTTGCTTTGCCTTAAATTGTATTTTTCTAAACTCACACCCTGCACAGAGAAGTATGGCTTGTGCTGTGCTCCCAGTGGTCACCGCTAAAACTTAGCAGCTGAAGAAGCTTCACTAGAGCAGCAGTGAAAAGTGCACTAAGCGCACAGTGTGGCAGACACTGTGGAAACACATACAGTATGTTACAGTGTGAATATGCGTCTCTGTGGAGCAGCGAAAGCACCGCGGCTTCCTCAAACGGTCACCACGAGAAGCTCTCACAAATAATGGAATCTCTGAAACTGTTACAGTGTGATTTTTTTTTCCCACTCTTCCAAACTGTGCTGCACTTATGTTGGCACATTCAGGACACGAAGGCAGAGAGGCTGACAGCAGGAAAATGGTAGCATAGTGAAGTGAATATATCAAGAAGGTGTGGAGTTTTCACACTTCACATACTGAGAGGCTTACATATGGAATGAGTCATATCATGCATGTGCTAATCTAGGAGCCGTCCTGTGCCCGATCTGCACACGGTTATATATTACATCAGTGGTTCAATATATAACTTTTCTCTGTTTTCTCAGTATGCAATCAGTGCAGCTATAAAGTATAAAATATAGTGCAGAAATATGGTTACAAAAGATATTTTGTAGTTTGACTCAGTATTATGTAACTCAGCAAAGAGATACTTTACCGCTACAAAAATGTTTGTGGGTAGAGCAAAGAGTGTAAAATATTAAGGGCATCTGGGCAAATGAGAAAACAGCCAGAAGAGGCTGAATGATTTCCTTATAGTAACCAGACAGACAAAAAATAAAGGTATGAAAAATTCATCAGCTATTGCAGATCTTTATCAGCCCATTACTACCAAAAACAGCTATTAAGAGGAAATAAAGTGACTTATGAAGTTGATCACTGAAGTCGTTTGCCTACAGTAACAGTCCTACCGTATCAAGCACTCCCCTGTCTAAGCGTGGGCCAAAGCTTTACTGTAAAATGTTTGTCATCCAGGAGTAACTGGCCTCTGCAGGCAGTGACTCCACCAGCTGGATGGCAGTGCGTGACTGTAGGCTGCCTCTTCCTACTTATTCCTAATTCCTTTGCACTTGTCTTAAAACTACAAAATCTGCAATAAACACGCAAAATTGTAGAATACAGGATTAGTTTAAGAAGCAGCTGCAGAGTCCACCAGATGATAACATCCAGTGGGGTCGGCTGCATGGAACAAGAGGACTTGCTGCTTTAAAATCTGCTTGCATTTTGGTTAGCTTTAGCTAAAATGTTTGTAACCAGTATCTGTTTAAATGTGGCAAAAAAAGAAAATTCAAACTAAACTAAACAACAATACAAAATAATACATACTTGCCGTGCTCTGTCTGCATGGGGACTCAGTGACTCAACATCCTGTCTAGACTTGTTATTGTTTTTGTTTCTTTCCATTTGTCATCTGTCTTTAAGAAAATGTCATTCCATATCACATACTGTCTGATTGTAAGTGTGGGTGTTTCAATTTGATCCGTCAAAATGCACAAGGGAAAACAATGTATCCACATACAAAATGTATTCTTCCATCTATTCATAATAAGTCCTTCAGTGCAGCATGAAACATAGTGTGTTTGTTTGCTTCACTTCTAATTAACAAAGTTCACTTACCTTGTACAGAGACAGGGTCACACAGGGATTTTCCTGCTAACTGCTTCCTATTTTAATATCAGAAGGAGATTCTCACTTGTAGGCCCATTAGTGAAGTTAGCAGCCAATGCAGCATAATGATAGCTGGAGCTCTGCTGTTTGATCAGTAGCCATATGCCAGGAGGTATTGTGCTGCTCTGTATGAAGCCCTGCTGTCTGACAGCACGAAAACAAAGTAAGCTTTGAAACAAACAAGAGTTTGCCGCGATTGAGGTAAACACAGAGAGAAGTGAGGCAGAGTCAGCAGACTTTTTCCTCCCTGCCGAGGTGCTGCCTTCACTGCAGGGGGTCTTCTGGGTGCTTCACATAGGGTTTTAGTGACAGCAGTGTGGTTTATTGACAGATTAACAGTGAAGGAGAGGTGTTTAGAAAAGGCAGTAATGTGGTTAGACAAACATGAATACATTTTCGATGGATTAATATTCAGCCGCACAGAGGAGTTACCTTCAGATGCACTCTGCGTGACATCATCCTTTCCTATGTAAGAACAGTAAACAACGAGTAACAGTAAACATTCCTTTCCTAGGAGTCAGTATTCACAGTACAGACACATAATTAGAGACATATAACAACAATGGTCTCTGTGTGCAGTGCACACAAAGTTGAGTCTAAATTTTGAACTATGATTGTTCAAAATTTCATTGTTATTTTCATAGTGCTGTCCATTCCAACAGATAAAAATGATTCAGTATTCATCCACCTAATTAGTGGGATCTTGGAACACAAGAAAGAAGTCAGACAGGTCAAAAACACAATCAGACAGGTAGAAGCTATTTCGCTTATTGTAGTTTTTTTGTGGCATTTTAGGCATGCTTAAATTGCTTCTTAATGATGTGATAGGGCTTGTGTTTGTCGACCTTTTGTTCCCACATCTCTGCAGTGTAACTGCTGACCGTGTCATTATTATAACCAAACTAATTGTATCATTAAAGAAATGAAAATAAACTCTTTTATACAGACAGATTGCACTGCAGTCTTATCCCCCACCCCCATGTTACAGTACCATCCCATGCTGTCTTTCATGCTCAGAAAGGTGCCAGCAGACGAAGAGCCTGTTCACACTTATGATTAACATGTGACTTGGGCGATCTGTTTACACAAGGAAAATTCTGAGGACATCAAATATTTCTGCTGTTCACACCTGCCATTAGAATGTGTTACCACATGCGTGTTAAGTGTCCTCTTGGGATTAGACTGCAAGTAACCTGCGGTAGAAATAATGTATTCACTTTTTTGCAAACAAAGTGAATCATCTGACTGTGAAGATTGCCTTATTTCCCATGACAAGGAATTCTCAGTAAGCACATGTCATAAGCTCACATTAATTAAGTCCAGAATTCTCTTGGGAGTTCTCCCAAGGTGTGGGTCAGCTTGGGTGTTTTTTAGGACACTTGCACAGATCTGCTGTATGAGGTCACACAAAAAACACATTAACAACACATTTCAGTCTGAAATAGTTAAGCTAAATGAGCTTCACTGGTGGTATAGCAATATCCAAAAATAGTGAATGAAGTTGCAGATGTTTTGAGATAATCACAAAGATCCTGCTCTTATACAAAATCAGACTTTGTATCAGATTGTGGTAAGTCTCAAAATCCCTTCCCTTGAGGAAACTAAATGAGGGAAAAAAACATCATCTTCTCCTAAATAGGTCCTTCAGTATAGCATAGCAGGACATATTTGCATCCACACTGCTGATAATGTATCTTTGTCCATTCCATACCACTCTTACTGTGAGGGATTAGGTATCAGTGTGCGATCAAGGTCAATACATGTTTTACAGGCAGTGTTGTTGTTGTTCTTTCAGCTAAAGTTACAAATAGCAGCAAGAAGGATTTAATAAATATGGAGCCTCTGTTAGAATGAAGGCAATTGTGAAAAGAAAACAGGAGATAGTAGCACAGACAGTGATATGGGACACATAAGGACTTCATAAAGCACACTCTGCTCAGGAAATGTGCTGCGGTGAAATGTCCGCAGGCTTCTGCTTGTGTTAGGTGAAAGTATGGAGGTGTTGCAGCCCCACAGACTGACATATCAAATCAGACACTGAACACTGCTGGAGAGAAAAGGCAGAAAGGATCAAAGGGGGGGGGGGGACAGAGAAGGAAGATGCAGAGGAATAAGGGAAAAGAAGGGGAAATGGTGAGAAAATGTGGCACAGGAAAGGTGCGAATGAAAGAAATAGGACAGTCAAAGAAACAAGAGCGCCAAAAAGTCAGCTAGGAGTGCACAACAAGGTGAAGGACGACAAAAAAGAGAGTCTACACAAAGTGGAATAAGGGACATAATGGAACTTCATACTGATGACAAGTCAAAGAAAGTGTGTCTGCTCCAGTTTTCCATTACTGGTGATCAGGTGGTGGTAGATCAAATCCTCTCACCTTATGCAAGCAGATCTACATTTTCAGTATACAGAAGAAGAATCTCTTTTAGTCATTTGAGGAAACTAGCACACACGTATAGATCCTATAGAAACATCTTCCTTTTCCGTGGAGATCAGTGACTTCATCCTTGCTTTAGTTAAGCAAAATGTTTTACATTTTGATGTAATTGCTGCTGTTTAATCACTGGACCTGCTCACCAGTCTGTTTTAACAATTCCTCTGGCTCGTGGGCAGGTGAAAAATAACACCAAAAAAATGACATAAGACCAGGAGCAGCAAAATTGACTGTCAAGGTCTGAAAATGTTGAGCAGTGCTGTATGTATTTGTGTTGCTGTGTGGCCTCGGCGACACAATTCTCTCCGTTCATTTACCAGAACCAGGCATATGAAGTGTGACCTATCCTACCACTCTGCTGATTCCAATGTTGTGTGTAAGTCTGCGTGCAGTTAAGTGAGGGGGGTTATCAGCAGAGAGCCAGGAAGACCCCGAGGAGGAAAAAAAAAGTCTTTGAAAAGTGGTGCGAGTGTGGAAGAGGCTAATTATCCCCTCAGTCTCATCAGAGCAGAATTCTGTTTAGAGTGTTTTGGCTCTTCCATCATCCATCATCCACCAAAACAGCGTGTCCAGTCTAAAGTTTTATTAAAATCATTATTCTCCACCAGAGGAGCCATTTTAATTCAGTTTATTGCAGCATTCCTGTATTTGTTACTTATATGCATTTATTGCACAGCACTCACACAGAATGGTAATAATTGAGGCTTATTTTGTTGCTTCTGCTGCAGTTTTTCTACTGTCCTTCTCCTTTTTAAGGAGAACTAAAAAACAAAGCATTTACTTTATTTGGAAAGACACTGACATTTACCATAAAAGCTCTGATATAAAGATACAGTTGTTTTCTTATAGTACATGCTGTACACTGTGTTTTGACCGTAGATCAGTGTGGGCCAGTCTATTGCTCATGGGGTAAGTGTGACGTAGTGCATATGTCCCAAACTTCACCTGCTCCTTTATCAGCACTCATTTGATCCATAATAAACTGGGAAAAGGGAGTACCGGTGAAGATTTTATGTGAGTTATCCTCCTATGAAAGCATGTGGAGGAGAGGGAGGGAACACAGTAGTAAGGAGAAATGATTGTGGATGACGTTGTTAAATGTTTAAATATAAATGATAAGATGGGTCACAAAATTATACTTATGTGTCACTTTTTCCATGTCAGTCAAATACAGTCAGTGGGTCATGTGATGCGGCGCAGCCTGCAGCCAGGTGAATGGATGGTAAAACTCACAGTGAGACAGTCATGTTTTTTTTGAGCATATAGTCATATTCCTACCCATTCATCCAGATTCATTTTTGACACTTCACTGAAGCAAATCTGGGAGAGACTGGAGCTTTCCAGAGGTACAATGCTAAATGGGCTCTTTAATAGTGATATATACAGAGTGGACTCTGAAAGGAGGAGGCCTTGTGACCAAATGCACAAACATATTGGTACTTTAGATATTTGGTGTGAAGAAGTGATGGTGATAACAAGAAGGGATATTTACATTTTGTCACTATCAAGCATGCTTTGAATGGCATTCTGAAAGTCTGCGCCACTTCCTGTTTCAGTGAACAGTAGTGACCTGCAGAGTGTGTGTCTTGTTGTCATGTCTTTCTGTTTGTTGTCCATAGTCGCATGAAATGGCGACTAGTCCAAAATAGCGGAAGTAGCTCTGCTACCATCAGTGCTGACACACACTTTTTTGCTAATTTTCCCTAAACATTTGCTTGTTTTTATGTAGATATAGAGAGGAATAGCTTCTTTTTGGAGTCAGTGGTTGACAAAGATTAAAGTTACATCACACGTATAGTTCTGCTTTCAGCTTAAAAGCTTTTGACAGTTGTTGACAATGCACAGCATGTGACAGCCCCACACCTCATCCCCTCTGTGTTCAGGCTCCACATGTGCCCTGGTCACTTGTTTCAGAAGCATCTTCAAGCTTATAGTTTAGAAACATATTTTCTACCTTTACAATAGAAACATGTTTGTAATGATATAATTATGTTGACATTCATCATTTTCATGAGTGCAGCAGGTCAGGAATAGCTTTCAGTTTGGTACAAACATTCATTGATGCTCAAGGATAAATTTGATTGGATTTTTCTGAAGATCGGGGTCACTGTGACCTCACATTTGTCCTATTCCAACAGAATATTGACAGCTGATGCACTTCTCACAGCTGAACCCTGTTGAACATTGACATTCAGATTTTCTGTTGGTTTCTGCTTTCTTTTGATCCATCTGTTGATGTCTTAGGCAGAGAAATCAATGTAATCAGAGTAACAGTGAGGCAAAACTAGCAACGATCAATGCACAGAAAGGTGAAGAAGGGACCTTTTAATATGCTTGGTCTGATCACACATATTAAGTTGAAGCAGAGCAGAGGTGATTTAGAACCGTTTCTCAGTTTATTCAGACCAAATCCTCTCATTTACAAACTCAAGCCAAGTCTGCAGATCTATATTTTTTTTCTATGAGAGATAAGAAGAGGAGGCTGTGAGTCATCAGTGTTTTTCCCCATCAAGGCTTAGTGTTCTGGCCAGAGAAGTAAGGTCTGAAGGCCAGAAAAGTCAGCAGCTGGGGCTCTCATTGAGTTCAGTCAGGATAACAGACTATTCTGACAAGGACAAGCAGCTCATTCATAGTGGTGCTTGAAATCTTGTGTACTTAGAAGACAATACATGAACAGATTTTCCACACAAGCCCTAAAAGCAGATAAAAAGATGTGCAAGTTAAGTTACGGACACACACTGTTATTTATTTCTTATATCTTGTAGCTCGTCTCCTCTTAGTTTTGCTTGACAAAAGTACTGATATGAAGGAACATTGAGTGAAACATGAGGACTTTGTTTCCATCCCCAACATCAGACAATCAGCTGAGAGCCATGAACCTTCCATGATGTCATCAGGAGTGGGTTTTTAATCTGTATGGGAGGTTTATACTGTCACCATATTGGAAGCAGCTGAGTCCACCTGCAGTGAACTCATGGATAATCCAAAAACAGGCAAAGAGGTGGGACTGAAGTGGGATGTGAGGTTGCATAAGCAGACAACTCATGTTCCACCTAATTCATTAAAATCAACAAAAAAAGAAGTGAATACAATCTGCAAGGATGCTCTTTAAAAGTAGACTTTCATCTTTGTTAATTATTGCTTCATAGTTATACTAATGATAATAAAGCAAGTGAACATAAGAGTCTCACACAACACACTGAGCTCTGTTTTCATATTTTTGCTTCTGTTTTCCGCACTCTGTCTATAAAAAATACCAAACCACATCAGAAGCCAGACCGGGGCAGCACAAAGGCTGGTACTAGCTGTTATTGGGGTCAGGGTTATACTCTGTGTGTGAGACTCTGTGGGATTTTCCACACTGCACTACAGAAGAAGGGGAGACTGATGTAGTTTTGTAAAAATCCAATAAGACTACCAAAGAGCCACCAAATGAGTCCAGCAGTTCCGTGGTATATAGTAAATACACATCCAAACACGTCTATGTGGGATTTAATCATAAATAGAGTTGCAATTTACTTAACCCGCAGGAAGCATTCAGTTTTTCAGCACATACCATATCAGATCCCATCAATCATATAACAGCTAGAATCAGGCTTGGATCACAAAAACAAATATTAGACCTCAGATAAAAATCTATCCACAACCTGTGTTTTTAAGTACCTTCTACAGGTAGTGGAAAAAAAAGTAACTGCTCTGGCTCTCTCTCACACACACACACACATGCACAATCAAAGGCTTCACCTTAACACCTGGCCTGAAGGAGTGAAGCGGGGATGAAGGGATGAAAGGTGAACAGCAAGCCACTTGAGGTTGAGAGATACAGACAAAGACAAGAGGTGAGAGAGAGCCGGGTTATTGCTGCAGGTATGAGAGCAGAACTCACAGCAGATCCGATAGATGTTTACTCCTTCAGGCACAACACAAACTCTGGCTTTCTGCTGCTCTCTCTTCATTTTGAACCTCCTTTTCTAGCCTTCAGAAGATTCTTGTTTTATTTTTCAATCTAGAAGTCGACTCTTTGTGTTTGTTCTTCTTTGCTTTTGTCTTATATAAACCTGTCACCACAACCCACTGGTCAGACCATCTTCCCCCATGCATGTAAGAACTTTTTATAGACAGGAGACAGCTTATTTTTAACTCTGGTTAAAGTAAGACATATAGGACTCTTAAGTAGGGCTGGGTATTGATCAAAATTTTCCGGTTCCAATATCTTCATTTCGGTGAACCATGGGTACCTATTTCATTTCCTATTTTATAATATTACCAATTAAAGAAAATTTCATCACAAATTTTATTGCACACATTGGAGTATATTTATTCGCGCTATTTCCAGTACAAAAATAAGAATTCAAGAGGTAAGAACTCAAACATCTTCACGCTATAAACACACACGTGCCAATGTAATTAACAATTTTCTTCAAGAAAATTAACATGTCAGCCTTCTCAGGGGACTCAGTCTGAACGGGTCTCTTCGTTCACAGCTCGGAGTGTGGGGTTAGGGTTAGGCATCAGCACATGAACGAGAGACTGATCCGAGAGCAGTTCGTTCTCGGA
>JAVQJX010047159.1:0-13700 GCA_036025115.1 Ambassis agassizii
CAAGGCAGCAAAACCAACATATGATTGTGCTTTATTTGTGAGAATTCAAATAGGTATTTCACACAAATTCCTTTTTTTAAATACACAAATATATCAGTGGTCATGGTCACGTGTTCAGTTTGTCCCTGTTTCTGTTTTGAAATTAAATATAAGACTAATAATAGGAATAATATCACAGTATTGAAACACACAGACGAAGATCTATATCCGGGTATCAGCTCGTCCAGTTGTAAAAACTTTTTATCTTTGAGAAGAGCTGAAAGCACCAACGTGTGAAGTCATTGTTGCACCGTTCACGTTTGACCAAAGGTGCTCGTGTAGAAGATCTTATTCCAAGGCACTTTCCTTCTTCTTAAGTTTACCGTTTAAAAAAAACCTAGTGATCTCTACAAGAACTGGATATGCATTAAGGCTCACAATATACCTAAATACAAATGCAGTGCTCACAGATACATGCTTTCCCTCTTTAAACAAGGTAGAAAAGTGCAATGTCAAGCGCTAGGGAGTATATAAAAATATAGATATGTTCTCGAACTGATGCTGAACCTAGCATTTGTTCTTGTTTGCTCCAAGGGTTTTGGTAAGCTAATCATGGGTGAATAAACAGCAGTTACAGCTGGATAAAGACCGGTTTTACGCATTGTTCATTTTCCTGTCTTGTCTTTCTCTAAATAGCAGGACTCCCAACACGAACACAACAGAACTCCTCTCGGGTGGGATGCATGCGCTGGAAAGCTTAATCGTATGGCAGCAGGGAGTCTATGGCTCGGGTGGAGGCTCCTCCAGGCTCTTCATCAGGTCCGTGTACAAGGTCGAGTTTATGAAGCGGGGGTATGAGTCTCTCTGCATCAGTGTGTAGATCTGTTGCTGAGCGTCGTCGAACGTGTGCGAGGTCGGCTCCAGCATGTTGCGGTTGATCACTTCTCGAACGCGTGAATCCAAACTGACCTAAAAAAAAGATGGAAAGAAACTGTTAGAAAACATCATACGTCAACAGAACAGCTTGATTTCTGATGACTCCGGGGTGTAGAATGTTGTGCCAGAAACTGCACTTCCTTATTTGTCCACTAGAGGCTGGCTCCAACGTGGGTTGCTGTTTATATTACAATATCTAACCTTACGGTGAAAGCAAGAACCTTTCTGTGATGGCACCCGTCACTCAAACACTTAACAGGTACGTGCCAGCAACAACTATTTACCAAATGTTTATCATTGTCTTTTTTTTTTTGAATTAGCTGTGAGTCTTGGCAACAAAAGAAAACCTGTCCAATCCTCGGCTACCATGACCAGTTAAACCATCCGGGGCGCAGAGCTAAGCAGGATGCTATGTTATACATGATGATGTTATACAAACCCCAAACCAGAATTGAGCCATAATATTTGTCTGTTATCAGCTGATCAGTCAGATCAAACAACAGACCTTTTTAAATAAGCGTGTCTCACCTCTTTAGGTGAAAGGATGGAGATGAAGTCCTCGTATATTTGGCGGACTTTCTCCTCCACCACGGTCTTGTTAGTCTCCTTTTTGAGCTCCTCACAGGCGAGCCAGAACATCATGTTCTCCTCGCTGAACTCAGTCCTCAGGAACTGCCTGAAGCAGCTTCGCCCTGCTGCACTCTTCATAACCTTCTCAAATGAGATCACCCAAGAGTGTGCGTCTTCTAGAGTGGGCTTCAGGCTTTACAATCCAAAAAATAGTAAATATTGTTTCATTAATTCCGTTTTTTTAAACTCTGTCTTGGTGAAATGTTGATTGAAAGGATTCACACTTACCTTTCTTCGCAGTTAGTGGTTCCATCTGTCCTGTGCTCGAACGAGGTCCTCTGTATTGTTTCATCTTCACCTCGAACAGTCAAACTAAAGGAAAACAAGCCAGAGGTAAGTGATGTTATTTAAAGGAGCTTTTCATGCAGGAAACTGGAGCAAGCACTTAAAATAGCACCAGTTTATTTCGATGTCAACTTGGCAGACTAAAAATATCAGCACTCTTACAGATACACAGCACAGTGGGTTAATGATTCCATTCCATGACATCCAAACACTCTGCATATCCTAAAGTATATAAAGACCCTATGATTTTCTGTACATCCTGTGTCCTTTTCATACCATTTTAACACCATCCATTCTCCTGATCTCAGTCTATCACTAAAGCCACCATCATTATGGGTCCGCTGTGCAGTTTGGTTTTGTTCTAAGTTGTTCCATTTGATCCCAAAGGGTGTGTTAGCATGGATCCCAGGATCCTTACAAAAGTCACAGAAATGTGTGGTTTTCAATGTGTCTCATGTGTTTTATGATGATATTTACCCTCACCCTGTTTTTAAACACCAAAATTCAGACATGATTGAGTTACCTGCAGGCAAAAACATAGCAGCTCACAGTGTCAGGGGGACTCGGACCTCAGACTCCAGAATGAAGCTCTGCTGCTTTTTTTGGTCCCAGATCTGGATGTCGTCAGGCTATGTGATCATATGGTGTAAATGTAACATGATGTCTGTTGTTGGGCAAACAGGTTTAGGGTTTCCTGTCTGTGAAGGTTCTCAGTCATCCAGGTCATTTTCATTCAAAGGAGTTGAATCAAGGCATCTATGAGTTACTTTAGAACTGATGAAGCTGCTTGGATAAGCAGAGAAACATCTTCAGGAAAACTCTACAAGTCCAGATGCCTTGATTCAACTCCTTTGAATGAGGGTTTCCATTAAATTAACGAATCGAGCTCCCTTAAAAACAACAACAATACTGTCTACATACTTCTGGCCACACAGTGTGTATGTTGTTTGTTCCATATTTGAATGGACTGAACACCTACCAGTCCACCAGGAGCGTTTGCGTAAATACTAAAGTGTGTCAACTGTCCACCTGGTCCTGTGGGGTTCACCTGTGCGTAATTAAAATATTCCTGATACCTGAAGTAGCAGCTGCTTGTAGACTAATTGGTTCAGGTGAGAGTCCACTGTGAGTCAACTCATGGGAATGTGGCAACAATTAAATAGAATTCAAACACGCGTACAGACAAAACAGTATTATTCATCCCCAGTGGAGTGAATTACGTGTGGAGCACATAACAGGTTGCTGCTCCTCAGAGGGAGGAACAAAATAATTCCAAAACAGAACAAAACCCCCAGAGGATTCTGTCAGAGAGGGTGTCAGGACCACTGAGGTTCTGTTGTTCTGGGACAGTTTTTTTTTTTTTTTTTTTTTTAAAGTTTTTAATGTTACCAAACTTTGACTTATTTCCTTTCCTGTTTGTTGTGTTACAGTTAGCATGCATGCAGTGTGCTGCTGGATGAAACCAACAACACAGGTGAGTGATGCACAACAACGTAAAGAAATGCTCATTGTAGCAGGAAATGTCAACAAAATTATAAAGACAATGCATAAATAAACTCTTTTAGAGTGTGACACTATACACAGGAACAACAAGTTACTGAAATGTAAAAAAAAAAAATGCAATGCAATGAGAAAGTTCCTGAGTCATTTTTTATTAGATTTTTCCTGTCTGTATGTCTAGAATAATTAATAATAATTAAAGTTTGTTCCATAAATGCACGCTTACTTTGGAGATGGAAACTGTGAGCAACAAACTACAAACGACCACAACATTATCTCCAGACTCCCTGCAGTACTTCCATGGATGTTTCATGCCATCTCATCTGTATCCATTTGCACAATGCTTGAACACCATCAAGTCAGCACTGAGTTTTAATGTGTGGTACTTAGAAAAGGAATTTTTAAACAGATCATCAGTTGGCACCTAAAACCATCATTTCAACCTGTTAACATGCCAGTTAGTGTGTGTGTGTGTGTGTGTGCTCCCAGCCCTGCTGTTGTGTGTGAATCAGTGGAGTGTTTTTTTTTTTTTTTTTTACCAAGAGCAGCTACAGCAGCAGCACCAGCAGAAGCAGCAGGCGTTTGAGGCGTTGGTGGGGGTGTTTCCCATTCTGTGGCGCGCTTGGAGGACACTGGCAGCTGCTTCCTGATGAACCTGCATCTGTCTCTTACGCATCTCCACCCGCTCTGAGCCCATCGACTGAGAAGAGAAGAGATCACAGAGAGAGAGAGAGACGGGGAGGAGGTTTTTGTACTGGAAGATCATTACCGCATTAAAAGGGAGCATCACACAAATCAATGGATGTATGATTAATGAAACATTCATCAGTGTCATCCTGACATCCCGCACATCACTGTGACCGTTGTATAAATATAAACTGCACATCTGAGGCGGTTAAATAACACGTCTTGCGGAATGCACGACTTCTCCGCGATCATGACGCGCGGGGTCAACTTAAGTAAACGGCCGTCGTGCGCTACAGCTTCAAATATCTCCATGCGAACAGCTCGAGAAGCCAGAAGAAGATGTCCTGCTGTTTGTTTGATGGACCATGCGGAATGTAACAAAAGCCAAATGTGATGTGCAGAAACCGATGAGCGGTAATGATAGCGACAAGGCGTTACTCATAGACCGCAGCGATCGCATCCATCAGTCGCATCCGCGGGAGGACACACGCACATGATGGTCGATAAGAGAAAAAGCACTCCCCCATCCAGCGAGCAGCCATTTATAGAAACATGATGAAATTATTTGATCGGAAATGCTGATAATTTTAACAGCCATTCATGAGGGAATTTTGTTTTTTTTTTTATTTACAGAAACAAAATGAAGCAAATATGTACGTTTCTTGTACAAATTACGCACAGTCCGAGAAGAATCCTATTTGTGCTGGAATATCCAGATAAAGATGCTCCAGCTTTTACTAAATCCTGAAATTACCCGCCTCATTTTACAAGAAACAAGTATATAGTATTTCAATAAATAAAAACAAACAAACGCACAAACACTGGCAGTAACGGTCACATTAAGACGCCTGTAACCAGATATAAACCCCGTACTCACTGTGTCACCATGAATGCCAGAATACAGGTGATTTTTTGGCACGATCACATCCGTCTGCCTCGATTTGACACAAACCAGTTGGCTTCCTCTACGCGCATGCGTTTTCTGCAAGTGTGAAAAGATTTTTCTGCGCCCGTGCATTAACAGCCAGAACACAATGTGCGCTGCCTGTTATAGAAATGGCTCCTTCTCTCTCTCGCACACACACGCGCGCGCGCGCGCGCAGAGCATCGATTGTTGATCTTTTGTGGTGCCATTTCCACCGAAGGAAATAATACATAATTAAATTTTAATTTTTGATCCATCAGAAATCACAATTATTCATGTAAATCTAGAAATGAATCTGATAAATTATTGATTTGTGTTTTTAAAATGTCTGCAAAATTACAAGTTTCTGCATGCTGATGCTGTGAATATTTCACCCAAACATCTGGAAACCCCTGTTCCTGTTCCTGCATCTGCAGCCTCACATCTTCTCCTCTTCCTCCTCCTCCTCCTCCTTCTCTTCCGCCTCCCTGTGAACCCCAGTATCTCTCTGATCCACCAGAGGGCAGTAGTGATCCATTTAATCCGGTTTGCAGTTCAGCCCGTGAAGTGATGTGGAGAGCAAGTCAGCAGAACTAAAACTTGATTAAGTGACTGTTAAGTAAACAGAAAGTGAATTATAAAACCAAACCCAGTATAGATTCTGTGTGACCTTCAGGACTCAGCTTTATGTGGAGAGGAGGTGCTTTGGAACAACTGGGCTTCGTGTAGTGCTGCAGAGGGGATCCTAAACTTGTTAGTTACTATTTTATTATTACTTTTCATCATTAAATTGTGCTTAGGTTTAATGAGATGCATTGAAAATAAGAAAGACCCTTTTGTTTGTGTCTGTTTGTAACACTGAATCTTCCAAACATACAGAGGAAAACGAATCAAATTGAATTATTTTCTTATCGCTGCCCTCCACTTGTGTGAATACGATTATCCTCTTCAGCCAAAGCTGCATATGCAGCAGTGGAAATATGCTAAATGGTGATTGCAGCACAGGAGGAACGTCCATCCATTTCCACTTTGTATGTGTGGCACAGTTATAAAACAAATTCAATACGCACAAGTCTCTCCCTCTAAGCTTCATAATATATCATGCATCTTGTAGCTGTAATCTTTGAGAGGAATTGCCTCTTTAATGGACCCTGCTCTCTGGTGAGATAACTGTTACTCTGATCTATGGCTTCAGCACGTAAGCACATATGTGGATCTTTTCCATCTTTGCACATGGATGTAAGCACCTATAAAGTGCCCGCAAATCTGCTTCTATTGTATGTTTATCATTTTTAAGTTCACTGGTTTCACTTTCAGAACCTCGTATGAAAAGATTCATCCACACGGAACACATACAGTAAATCATCCACAGAGTGTAGTCACATTCACTTCTTCCCATTTTTCAAGTCTGGAACTTGATTCATTAAAAATTATTATTCCTGCTTGGGCAGTGAGTAAAAATCCTTTAATGAACTGAGGCTCAAAAGTAATTGTTTTCACTTTTTTTTTCTCTGTAATTTTAAAGTACAGTTACACAGTGTGCCCGGGTTTATCTCTGAGCTGCAGAGGTTTCTGCTGTAATGACTCCACACCCGGGAAGTTAAATGTCCTTCTTACACAGCTGCACAGCTCAGCTGGTGATACTGGATTGTCACATATCTGTGCAAGATGGAGGCAGAAATGGGCCCGGAGGCCACCGCAGGCTTTTTGCTGCACAACAAGAGCTTTAGAGGCTGAGGGCACCTGAATCTGCCGTCAGGGGAATCACATGGTGGCAGTAGCTCAGTCCATAGGGCATTGGACTTTGAAGCAGAGGGTTGCCGGTTCGAGTCCAGCCCTGGACACATGGAGGTGGGCTGGTAGCTGGAGAGGTTCCAACTCAACTCAAACCCCCCCACCACCTGCTCATGGGGTGCCTGTAATTTCCCTTCGGGGATCAATAGAGTATGTTTCTATTTCTTCTTCTTCTACATCCACTGCTGACACATTTGGCGTCACCTAGGGGAGTTAAATCTGAGACACAATATCAGTCTACTGCTGCTCTACACTGCTGCTGTAGATGTGCACTTTTTTTTTGGTGATTCTATGAATAGGCTACATTATTAATCACATGTTGATAATTGACTGTCAGATGTTTGTGTGGACCAGAGGAGGACTTTGAGAAATGTTTCATGTGACACTGTATTTTTTTTTTTTTTTTTTGTTTTGTCTTGCAGTCAGTGAACTGAAAACGAGCTAGCAGCTAATGCTAAGCACTACCCACCAGGAGGCATAAAGATGGAGGAACGTTCAGCATGGTGTCTGCTGCCATAAATAAAATATCTAGTAAGGTAGTATTCATTCTAAATGATCAACAGAACCAAAACTGTAGCAGGCTGTAAACATGTTTATCTCTGCTGTAAAGATGGACGTTTTAACATCAGGGTTGATGAGTGATTATTGACTCTGAGCAGTTGCTTGGCAACCGGTACAGACTAGGGTAGAATTACTGCTTCCAGCTAACAGTCAACTTTTAAAGATATCTTCAGATACAGATGAATAAACATATACAAATAAAAGTGATTGAAGCATGAGTTTCCAACATGTGCTCTTATTAAGTCTACTTTGGGCTCCTCCAGTTGACATCACTAAACTGTCCATCAGCTAGAACATTTTTTGTGCGTCAATAGACACATGTTGTCTTTTTGTAGATGATTGTAGATGATTAAAATGATTTAAAAAAAATTAACGATTAAAAAAGACAAAAAGTATTATCATGTATCATGTGGAAAATAGAGAAAAGAAAAGCTGAATAACTCTGAATAAAACCATAATTCTACCATGATTTATATTTTTATTACAAATAATTAATTGCAGCCGCCGTACATGATGATGCAATGGTTATAAAAACTGGTCAAAATGTTCCAGAAATGGTGATGCTGTCATTTTAATTCTAAATCTGGTTTGTGGACTCTCTTCATTAAACACTGTCAAAGCGCCCTCAGCTTCAGCAGAATTGATGACTTAATCAGTCTTCTATGAGCTCATTGTGATCGTTCAACAATCAAGTGACATTATTTTTCCATTTTAAACTTCAGTGCACATATAGGATCACGTTTCCCACTGTCATTGGATTGCAACTAATTTCCAGTTGAACTCTAAGCAATGTTTTCATATGGGAGGAAATTGGTTTTAAGCATGCCACAGGCAGCTCTAGGGATCAGAGGAACAGAGGACCCCCCCGGCTGCACAGCTCAGCAGAGGGCCATCATCAGTCAGTCGACAGTTTCATTTTGAGAAAATGAAGACTTCAAAAGTGCCTTAATTTGTTTTCCTCAAAGCCTTTCATAGATGTCTAAAGTTTTGGTTGCAGCTGTCATTGTGCTTCCCGTCATGCAAAGCAATCCATTGTGACTCACAATGAACACCATCTGTATGATTCTTTGCAACAGGGAATCATCATGATGAATATTACCTTTCCAGGACTTTCAGCAGAGCATTACACTTTTATTTTTATTTTTATTCAGGACTTGTATTAAAAATGTATGATTCCTGGTTTTCATTCTGTATTAATGTGCATGCTGGTGAATAATGATTTGCGCACCTGCCGGATCCCTGTGTGAAGACTTGCATTGTGTTTCTGCATAGATGCATTAGCTTCATGAATACACTGTCATGACTTTATTTCTTTGCTGAGCTTGTTATTACTCTGTAAATGTGATCTATCTCATACACAGTACATGGACTTCTCATTATTATTTTCAGAACACAAACTTTTAAACAGCGTCCACACTTGTACACAACTAGTCTATACATTATAACAAAAATAATGACCAATCTATGTCAGGATTTTTGTTTACATATAAATAATCCTCTTTCCTGTCTTAACCCCTGCCACCTTACAAGCTGCCAGCTCTTCATGTTTACTGGTGTTTAAGTAAATCTGCTGTTTAGTTTTTATTTGGGGCGACAGTAGCTCAGTCCGTAAGGACAAGTCCAGCCTTGGACCAATATGTGCGGAGGTGGACTGGCAACTGGAGAGGTGCCAGTTCACCTACTGTAAATGCCTACTACTCAGGTGCCCTTGAGCAAGGCACCGAACCCTGCTTGGGACATGGCAGCTTGTAGCGCCAACCCCCACTCACTCCTCTCCTCTATGCATGTGCATGAAAATAGTGGTGGAATGTAATTTCCCTAGGGGATTAATAAAGTATATTAAATTAAATTAAATTAAATTAAATTAAATTAAATTAAATTAAATTAAATTAAATTAAATTAAATTAAATTAAAATGTACTTACACCATAACATGTTGTAAGTTGGTGTTCGGATATCAAAATGTCAGTCCCCTTAACTCCTGTTTAGTCCAAATAAGTAAAGCAATTCCCATTTAAAGCCTTGAAGGTGAGTGATATTAAACACGTTGCACAAATAGAATTATCTATAGAAACTAAAGGTGTTTTTTATACATCCTGTAAAGTTAACATGGAGGTCTATGAGGAGTGACTCTTTGGAGCCCATGTGGCCGTTTGAGAAACTGCAGTTTGTGTCTCTGTGAAATCTTTTTTCCTCTTTATTGTGTTGTTAGCATGCTTTTAAAAACCTTCTTCGACGCTTCAATATATTTTCCATTTATCCCAGTGTTAGAATCCAAACATTATATTGGGCTAAGTAAAGGTCATGGTAAACATATGTTACGTAATAGGATTTTAAATGCTCTGCTGTGTGCTTGTCTGTCCTCAAAGCATTTTAAAGTGCTTTTTTGCATTTTCGTGCACCAAAGAATAATAGAAACACCTGACATGGTATAATGCAATCCAATACAACAGCCCTGCAGTCAAAGTGCATTCCCATGAGAGGGAGCGCTAATGAGATTCACAGAGAGCAGGTAATGGAGTGATGACGGCCGAGGTGCTTCATATTCACGGCTCATTCACTGCCGCACAGCAACAGTGTCCACAGAAAGACAAACACACACCAGAAAAAATTTTCTGTTCAGCACTCTGATGAGTTTTTGTCTGGGGAAATCACTGTCAGGATCCCCCCTTAACTTATACAACTGATATGTCACCTACTTTTCATGGTAAACTGAATCCTCCTCCTCTCATTCAGAGGTCTGTACAGAGACATCATACATCTGGGTGTTTTCACCTCGGGCAGTCAGGATGGCTCAGGCTGTTTTTAACCATCTATCTGGGAGCCTGTTAAGGTTTAATGTTCTGCCACCTCCATTAGTCTGTTTCAAGGCTCAGCTCCTGTGGATTCAAAAAAATATGGCAACTAATTAGAGATCTCTGAGGAATAAAAATGAAGGTTGGGAGAAATGGAATATGTTCCTCTTAAATAATTGGACCGAGACAGTGATGACATGCTGAAACACTGCTGCTCTCCTTCCACCTCCTTCATGCCTCATATTTTAGGATTTGTCAAGGATCCATCTTAAGTCTTCATCACTTAGAGGAGCCGTGTGTAGCGGATGCAGGTACATGTGTGCAGCACTATCTCCACAGCAACAAATGTGTTTGGCCAAGAGGCAAACACGGTGCAGACACAAGTTCAGAAATGATTGTGTAATGTTTTCGGGGCAAATGTGTAACATAAACTTTATTTAAGTAGCTTATTTTTATGCATTTGTAGCCCAAGGAAAACATCCACGGAGTCACATGACAATCCAATGAGGCAGCATCAATTTACATGCACAAAAAGTACAAATTATTCCAGCAGGTGTCTGTGGACTAACATTACAGAGCTGGAGTGCTCATTAGTGTTCTTATATAAAGATACAAAACACAAACAGTGCTGTGTCTTCATGTTGAGCATCACTGACACACCGGAATGCACTAAAAATATTTGTGCTACAGATGGCTGTTGAGGTTATGAGCTGGCAGAGCACACAATAGAATAAAACATAATAACAAAGACAGTAACCCAATGAGCCAGTTATAAAGCTACACACACCAAATGAGTCCTGACACTATATAAATGACTGCATGTAGCAGCTCCTTGGTTTTTAGTGTTACTTTAGCTGTTATGATGCATTATGTGATCATGTGAATTGATCATTAAGCTGAAAATAAACTCATTCACTTGCATTTATGTCTGTACTGATTGTTGGTTTGGTAAGTTTACAAGTTAGTATTTTTAAAAAAAAAGTGATTTGACGCTCACACACACTGAGATATTTCAGTTATTGCTACTGTAACGGTGCACTCACTGTTGTGAATTCTGTTCAGTGATATAGATGTGTCACCATTGTCAGTGCTTACAAACAGAAGCACATTGTCAGTGTGCTGGATTTGTGAATTCAATTCTAGAGCGCCAACTAGTGGCACTTCAAAAAAAAAACAGGTCACAGGTGAACCCTGTTACAGGAAACAGGAAGTAAGGTCCTGCTTCAGTTTGTTTGGCCTGACTGAACAACATTACAGCACAATCCTGTTGAATCTTTGGTATATGAAGCCACAAGCCAGCAGCACTGGTAAGTTATGTTTTGTTTATGCTCATGTTAATCTGTTTGTTTGATTATTTTGGTTATATTGGCATATATATACCAAGAATCTTAATTCCTTGGTAATCTGGTCACTTTTTTTATTTCATGTAGTCTCTCTTTTGTTTGCTTGCATTAATTGATTGACTTTTGAGTATATGTTATTGCGTTTTGTATTTTTTGTTGTTTCAGTTTTACAAATAAGAGAAACCTCATTTCACAGCGTCATCAGATTATTACTGCACCGCATGTTTATTTGACACGTTTTAAACATGGCTAAAATGCTGAATACATATTGTTTACACCATTGAATTATTTATGTCATTTCTATATTCATTCATTCATTTCCATGCATTGCAGGCCCTCATGTAGTGTGTTCTTGTCTGTTTTCATTGATGTTCTGCGGTGATGCTGGAAGCACAGACCGTCCTTCGTGCTTTTGAACGCAGTGTGATCCGGTCTTCTGCCGTTTGGAACGCTGCCTTGTTTCATCATGCGCGCCCACATCTCAGCAGGTAATTCACAGCCAACACCATTGGCATTTTCCTTGTATTTTCAGCACTTTGTTTATGACAAAAGGAGCAGGAGGACTCTGGGTGGCAGATACACACCCACACACATGTGACGGGTCATTTACTCTGTGCTGGCCTGTAATCCATACACCACAACAGTAAAGAAACAAACAGGGCTTTTTCTCACTTTAAAACTTGAATTTTAAAGTCCTGTTGAATGGCGGTTATTTTCTCACAAAAGCAGCACAAATAATCAGTCGGTTTTCAAGTCCGGTCTGTTGTTTTTGAATCCGTTTTCTTTGTAGGGGTTTAAGTGGTACATTCTGAGGACGCAGGGTGACGATGGCAGAGAGGGGACAAAGAAGTGCTTCAGTTTGTTGGTTAGCCAGAAATGCATATAAATGTGGTGTCACAATTTGTATGATGTTGTTTTTTTATCCTCCACAGTAACTCACATACATTTCAAATGTATTTCTCCATTGTTGCTGTTTATTTCTTGAGGCATGACTTAATGAAGGACGACCTTGAGACTTAAATGTATCATCTGAGATCAGTTTGTTGACTAATTGAATTTCTTATACTCTTCACAATGTAGAGGTTCCAAAAACAAACCTCAGACCATCTAAATAACATGATACCTTCTCAGTCTATCTGTTTGAGCCCTAATCTAATACAGTAATCAATCTTGTACACGGTGAATAATGCAGACACTGTCATTTCAAATCAATAAGGTTGAAATGACAGTGATGAAGTACTTTCCACCTGGTCCATGAACTTTCCCCTTTCAGAACTAAGTCACTGTTATGTTTACTCCTGCGTGTCCTATCAGACAGAGGGAAACATGACCCAGATGTTTTTTTCAGTCGTCCTGTTGCTCAGCCTCTACAGCTGAATAACCTTGTGATTGAGCTGGAGTGAGAGCTTGGGCGGCTTTGTGTGTGTAGATGTCATTTAAGAAGGTTCAATGACCTGAAGATGAGTCAGAGCTGGAGAAATAAATGCAGTTTGAAGTCGGAGGCACCGGATCAAGTGGACACTTCAGACTGTTTTTTTTTTTTTTGTTTGGAAGTAGGTTATGAAGGTTACTAATCCTGGTTTGGTCTTTGGCTTTCCAATTAGCTGCATTCAAAGCAGTTGGACAAATATGATCTATGCTGTGTCCCACTGTTCATAGCTCCACTGCAGAGGTCCCTCCCTTATTATTATTATTATTATTATTATTATTAAAGGTGTTAAAATGTGCACATTTAAACATTAGCAAGATAGTTTTTTTTTAATGCTAAGCTGTGAAGGCTGATGGAAAGCGGTCAAAGGACACTCTGACTGTGTCTTTGTTGCTGAGGAACAACAACACGTGAGTCCATGTTTAATTAGCGTAGGAATGATAAGGAAAAACACAAAGGGGAGCATTTTAAAGGAGACGTGTGTTCACAGTCAAGCAGAAGAGGAGGGTGCATCATCATATCAGAGCAGCCAAGATTTCTGCCTACAGAGTGCCTGCTCCAAGCTCTTTGTGGGGCTCACAACATGCTCAGTGTGATAACGACGAGAGATTTAGCCCAGGAAAACACCTCAAACGCGTCCAAAAAAAAAAAAAAAAAGGTGTGCCTGCTACAAAGCAATGGAAATAACAGTGTCCCCTGTGAGGACAGGTTCACAAGTGATCTTATCAGGTTTTATGTAAAACAAGAGACTGCGGACATAAACACAAATGTTTTGTTCAAGGACTTTTACTGCAGAATAACAATAAGCACATGCTGCTGGGGGGGGGGGGGGGGGGGGGGGGGGGGGGGGGGGGGGGG
>JAVQJX010047164.1:0-13620 GCA_036025115.1 Ambassis agassizii
TACACAAGAAAACAATTTTTCTTAAAATTTTGATCTTATAACAAGACATTTCTATTTATCTCTTCTTGTTAACCAGTGCTGGTAGATAAGTTGTTTTTGAGTGGAGGGTGCAGGTGTACTCTGAGTCCACACACAAACTATGAAATAGAATTTGATCAAAGCATGTCAATGAGCCATATAACCAGTTTGTCTCTCAGCACACTGTTTCCTCATCCTGAGTTTCAACAGTGCGACAATATGCAATATCACTATATGATAAATAAAATGTTGGCATATAAAACAAAAGTTTGTATTCTGTTATAACACAAAACACATCTTGTTATAACAAGACGCTTCAAATCATGACATGATACTGATCTGTATCATATCTCTGCAGTGGCTGTGATACGTTTCCACAGCCCAGTAAGCCACAGAAATACCTCTGAAGTGAACACACACAGGTGAAGGAGATGAGGAGCAGCACAGTCCTGCTTCATCATGATCTAACACCTGTCATTCCCACCGCATTACATTTCATTGTGGTGCTAATAAACCTCCCATTGACCCATTAGGAGAGAAAAGTATGGGAAAAAAGCCCCCTTCAGGTACACTGGGGGTCTCAGCTGGGATCTGTCTCAATCCACTGGAACTGCCTGTCATGCCACAGAGCCGGTAGAAACGGTGTGCACCAAAAAAACCTTCAGTGGAGTTTAAATAAAACATAAACTTTGAGAGCGAGTGCAGGAGTAAGGACACACTACTGTATCATAGAAAATTCAAGGAAAAAATGTTCCCTCTTGCCCTTATATTCAACTTTAAAAAATACAGTAAGGATTATTTAATGCAACAACACTGATGGCGATTTACGGTTCAGACATACAATACTGAGACAACAGTGCATTGTATTCTCTTGTAGCTCGAGGAGAAG
This sequence comes from Ambassis agassizii, assembly GCA_036025115.1. Classification (NCBI taxonomy): domain Eukaryota; kingdom Metazoa; phylum Chordata; class Actinopteri; family Ambassidae; genus Ambassis; species Ambassis agassizii. The sequence goes on from JAVQJX010047164.1 coordinate 908, forward strand.
TGTTTTCAGACAATACCCGCACACCTGTAGCCTTTCTGCACAGCTGGAAATGTGAGCCGGAAGTTTAGGCGGGAGTTTTGCAAGTCCACTGAGATGGAAGTCTCTCTCTTCCAAAACAGAGTCCAGAGTGAGCAGGGGAGCACTAAACACCCACACACACCTGTCAGGTTTCCTCACAGGAGACTCACTTTTTAAGAGCTTTTGCTTGCAGCTGAATGAATGTCACGTGGATCGTTACAATACGATACACATGAAGAACGGCATTGCAGGAATCCATTCAGGATAAAGGTCTAAATGTGCAACGATCGGGCTCATCATCTACATTTGAACAGTAATCCCACAGATAGCACACATGGTCACATTTATGGTAACACAACATATTGCCTGATGCCACGCAATCATAGTCCGGACACAGGCTGGAGTTCAAGCCCGCTGACACCACAAGCTGATTTGTGTTCACCTGCAGTATGTTTTTGCTTGGAGTGGTGAGAGCAATAAAAACTACTGGTTAAGGTTAGAGATAAAAATCAGGGTTGAGTAAAGACAGACGATGGAAACAAAAGCCACGTCCAGGAGCGACATGAAAAAAGGGTTCACAGGACGCAGAACCAGACCATGCAGACTGAAATGCTGAAGGCTCAGAATGTTGTTCAAATGTTCAACTTTATAGCAGAAATAAACATGTTTGCAGCGTGGCACAAAAATATGTTTTCCTTTACAGACAGTGAATTTGTATACATGTCACTCTTTTTATTAGAATAATTACAGATGACATCGTTGAGTGACAGGCACTTTGTCTGTATTGTGCTATGACACTGCCAACATGGTGACAGTCAGAGCCTTTCACAGAGACTCAAAACAAACTGCTGAGGTGCGGTCAACCAAATTTAAGGATGTTCATCTGGTGAAAATCACCCGTATAGGACATAACAGGGTTAATGCTAATACAGGGTTTTACATGTATATATTAATGTAGCAGCCGTAGCTTATATTGTGTACCTTTTTGTCCTTTCTTTTGTCCCTGGAGAAATCTCCTGGATATTGTGTGTGCCTGCATGCACCCATCACATCCGATCCCTGCTTTATGTTCTATGCTCTTTAAAGCGATGGCTGCTGCTGACAGGCCATTGTCACGGCAGCCAGTCGTTTCTGTTGCACCTTCCTTTAATCTCCTCGCACTTTTTTTCTTTTTTCCACTGAACCTACCATCATTACACTCCCTTTGCCTTTTCTATGTTTGTTTTTAACCACACCCCACAGTAACACTGTCTTTTTATCCTCTCTTCATTGGACTTAACATGGTCACGTTTCAATCAAAAAACAAACTGTTTGATGTAAGCTATGCCTTAAACCACTGCAATACAAAACAAGAAGAAGTGCAATAGTGGTAACATGTCACTTATGCTTTGAAAACATCCTAGAAATACTATACATCCAATGTTTACACTTTCTGCATCAATTGGGGCTGCCAAAGCAACAGCCTTTAGCAATGAAGCCAACAAAGAAGTGGTAGAAACTGCAGCTCTGCAGTGACTCGTTTGCAAAGCCGCCACACCAAGAGGTCACCCATCTTTATTTCACACGATGGCTGCTGCCAACAAATTCACACACCCTTATAAAGTGTCTCATGTATGACCCCAAAGGTCGTTAACATCTAACATCTGTAACCTGATTTTTCTATTTGGTTTATAGGTACATTGAATCCTATAGTGCTAGGTTTAGTAAAAAACATGGTCTCAGTTACCATGGTTACAATGAGACTCCTGTGTCAGTGATTGACACTGAAGTCCTGCCTCTATAGCACTTCAAATGAAAATTGACATTAAAATGCTACCTTCAGCTTCCAACCCAAACCACAGAGGAAGTGAGACAACTGGACTGACTGCTGCTTTCAGTCGTAGCACTTTGTGACCCTTTGGCACCCGCCCCTCCGTCCCCGATTCATCAGTTGTCCTCTCCTTAAGCCATTTTTGGTAGCTGCTAAACAATGTCACACTTTGGTCACACATCACCTTACACTTGCCTCTTTATCCAGGCTCAAACAAACAGATATGTTGCATAATATCTCCATTGGTAATTGAAGGCTGATAATCAAAGTGATTCATTTCATCTCTTTGTGTTGCAGCAGATAAAGCCATGTCTATTAGATATTCTGAGACACAAATTACACTGTAATATTCTTCAACATTATGTCCAACATTTTCCCTTTTAAGCAGAAAAGAGCTTTTAAAAGGTTACCTTCCAACAATCACCTCCTAGCAATAGTACTGAGAGTACCGTATGACATTTCTTCTTACCTGAATTTGCTCATCCTAGCAGCTAGCAGTAACTACCAGTGACTTCACTCTAGCCATCAAAATGACAGGGATAAGCAGTAATGGAGGAGGAGAAAGGATAGCCATCAATCTCCAGCGTTCAGAGCCTCTTTGAAGATCAGTACGCGTCATTATGCAGCTGCTGTTTGTGTTGCTCAAGTGGAAGCTTCAGCCTCCAGGGCGAGGGCCTCCTTTCCAGTGACAGACAGTGTCAAGAAGAAGTGCACTTATAGCACCCAGGTAAAACTGCTCTCAGTAAATGGCCAGGAATTATTCAGCACAGAACAACACAGCAAATTACTGTTCAATATCAGTATGGAACCGGCACTTTTATGTAAAATAAATCTCTTTCATCATCCACAGTCAGTGTTTGCAGCTGGAGTTAGTTCACATGATTACTTGAAGAAAAGAAGCACTTCAAAGAAGCCAATTACACAATTACACATAACATCAATGCCACAACTGTAATGAGAAAACAACTGCATGTAAAACAACAAAAGACATGCTATCAATTGGTCAGATGGCGTACTCGGATAGTCAATATCCGTGTGAGTGCCTACTGTTGCTATAGCTATGTGCACGTCACAGTGACACACTCACAGACTGCAGTGAGTCCAAAAAGCATGAATAAACATTAGCGAGCCAACAGATAGCAATGATTCTTTTAGTGATGGTGAAGGCTGTCCCCCTCCTCCTCCTCCTCTCCTCTCCTCTCCTCTCCTCTCCTCTCCTCTCCTCTCCTCTCCTCTCCTCTCGTTTTCTTACACCTGCCATGATTCATTTACAAAGTACAGGTGCAGGTGACCTTGTTTGATTTTTACTTCCTATTGTGTATTTATCGTTTTTAGATAAATATTTGTGAGCTGTGGAACAAATCATGTGGGGAAATGACTTCTTATGGGGAAATTGCTTTGATATACGAGGACGTTTCTGGAATGAATCGCAAACCAAGGCACCAGTGAACAGAAGGCCACACCAATCAATTTGCTGATTGGCTCAAAGATCACCTTAACTAACAGCACTACACCTCTAAAAAAAAAAAAGCTTGGTCCATTATTTTCCACAGTAAATGTAATGAAAAACACATATGCATGCACACACAGGGCACATTCTCCACACCAGACCATTTGTTCACACATTTAGTCCTTAATTACTTGTTCTTGCATGGGTGAAATGCTGTATATGTGTGCATGCTCATGCATCCGTTTAGGTGAATGCATGGAGCAGTTTCACTCATTAATAATGACACGGCCTCCACTCCTACGCCCTGTCACTAACAGCCACCATGATGGATCCTCCTTCTGTACACTACACATGTCCCTCATTTGCTTTGTATCCATAATTTATGGAGCAAAACAATCATTGCATACTCAGAATATAATACTGCTGTTACTGATTGAACAAATGGAAATCAATCGGGTCTGACGCAGAAAATGATTCCAACAAATGAGACAACGTTTTCTCATTAATTATGTGAACTACACTTTAATGTGAGCAAATCGTTGACTGTCCGTATCTCAATGTTGTGCTTTCTATTTTTCAACATTGAATCCATCAGACTAAATAATGCAGTAATTTCCTTGCAAAGTCAAAAGTAGGAACGCTCATGAAATCTTAATTGACTGTTGAAAAAAAAAACATAATGAAAACAGCACAGAAGGGATGTGGCAGTGTGGCAACTCATGTTGGAAACATAAAATGCCATCTTGGAACCAGAATAGTGGAGGATGAGAGGTCGCTGTTCTGCAGACTTTTTGCACAGCTCTACTGACTACTGCTTTAGCCTTTTATAGCCAACAATAGCTAAATGTAAAAACTTTGCACTTAAATACAAGTCAGCATGATAAGAGCTAGCTAACAAGCCACAACCATCTCTAGGAGATCTGAGAAGTACTTTTAGCTTTTGTTTGGTTCTGTGTCCCATTCATGAACATGAAAGAGGGAAGGTTTATGACCTGTACTGCAACCATCCACCAGGGGGCGACTGAGATGTCTTGGCCTAGGCGTTAACTATAGAGTCTATGATCAAAATACACGTGTTTGCAGACATGCACACCATGGTATTGAGATAGCAAGAGATAGCAGCTTTTCCTGCATGGTTTTCTTGCTGAACTTTTAATACTGTTTTCAGTTCTAAGATCAGAAATCTACCTGCCAGTTTGCTGCATGCAGCCTTGTTAGTATTCCATGTTCACTGTATTAAAACAGGCAGGTGAACACATTTCACTCTACATAATCTGTTTGAGGCTGAGATGATGATGGAAAGAGGCAGTGCTTCTACTACCTCCAGCAGGATCCACATGCTCATCACTAAAGCTGCTCCATCTCTGTTCAAATTTGTACAGCTTTACCTTGTTGTACAGTGAAATTGTGTAACTGATCCATTGTGTGCTATAATGAAACACCTCAAGGAAGATAATGGAATTTAAGGTAAGGAATAAGGAAACAGCAAATGTAGATTTGTGTTGCCTAAAAGTGGATCCCAATAAACATTTAAACTACATAAAATGGAGTAAATTCTTAAGTAAACAGGTGTGATGATTATGATGCTGGCCTTAGTTTTAATTGCTTCCCTGTGGCTTTTATTTATAAGAATGATATCATCATTATTTTCTGATGGTTTGGTGGAGCTGAAAGAAAAAAGACACACCAAATATTGAACACTGCTTTATCCCTGGGTGTTATCTTTGATGTTTGATTGACAGCTGATTAGTCTAATTAGCTTATTAGAATTTACAGAAAAGTGACTTTGCTGACCTCTGTGTACCGTTTAATAATGCAAAGGCAATTCTAGAGGAAACCTGTCTATTTGATGGGATTTTTCATCATAAATATTCAAAACAATTCACTTGAAGCAAGGGGTAAAAGTGATATTTGCATTCTCTGAGCCTCCCGGCCCGAGTTTGTAAACAAGATTTAGAGCAGGATTTGTAAATTCCGCAGTACCTGGCACACATGTTTTACTGTTCCGCCTCATATTAAGCGCTCCTCACAATGATTAAATTCTCCCTGCCCTCTGCACTCATAAACTTTCTTTAGGCTAAATCATGGCAGGGCTGCTCTGCAGTGCTCACTTCTGCTTGTTATTAGCTGCTACATATGCTGTTGCAGACCCAGTTTCACATGTTTCCATAGCAACCTTTATTGTTCTGTGTCACCTTAAGGTCATTCACAATATTTATGTGACTGTTATGTCTACACCACTATGAAGAGAAGACTATGATTCCATATTTGGAATCTCATGGTGCCATTTCTATCCTCTCATTCTGTCACAGTTAGTGTTCAATGACAAGAGAGAACAGGAAGCTAAGTGGTGCACATCGATAACCAATAGTAGTGATCATGACAAGCAATCTGAATCGGTTTAAGATACTTTAGTGTGTAGTTCTTCCCATTTCGTATGTTTTTTGAAAGCGCCTGCTGTGGTAAACCATCTGGTGTTTCCCTTTGTTTAACATGCTAATGGATACATTATGTAACATACTCATATGTTCATGAGTATGTTATATAATTACATGAGTATGTTACATAATTACATATTAATAATGTCATCTTGACATTATTAATATGGCCTCTGACCCCTTCTCACCTGGGATGTTGTGGATGGTGATGGCGAGGATGAGGAGAAGAATCCGTCGCCAGCTGCTACCTGTCCGCCCAACCCCTTCCTGTTGTTTGCTTTCAGTTTCCTGTCCGTCTAGGTTGGCCATGTGAGGCCCTCTCCTCCTCTGGTAGACGTCTCCGTTCTCAATTTTATCTGAGGAGACACAGATGCTTGTGAATGGATGCAACATTCTTAATTATAGACCTATTTATTAAGCCCTTTGTGACTCAGTGACCCTGCAGGTCAGGCTACCATTGTACTGGACAGCAACCAGTTGGTAACAATGTCTAACAAAGAGCAGCATTCAGTGAGAATTCTGGGATGGAAAAGGAGCTTCAAAAGTGATGAGACACTCAAAGAAGCAAAAATCAGGTTAACTACTTTCTTTCAAATTCTAATCAGTGGTTCTGTTATCCTGCATGTCATAAGATAATGTACACAAAGCCCTTAATGCTGCCTGTCGAGTATTTGTCTTCCCGTCATTAGGCTGCATGGAGACCAGTCAAAGTGTCTCACAAAACCTTCAAGAAAGACAAAACATAGAGGGCAAGCACAACACAGTAACAGAGGCAGAGTGGAAACACAGTGTGACACGAGTGCCCTCTAAGGAAGGCCAGGACTGCCTTCAAGACAGAAAGAGGGGCGCCACTGCATCATGAAAGCAAAGTTAATGGTCCAAGACAAACTAATTAACACGAACCCTCTGCTGGAGGTCACAAAGAAAAGAAAAAAAAAAGAAAAACATCCTCAAACAAAATTATGTGTATACTCATAATAAACGTCATGACAATTAGCCAGCTAAATGTGCTATCTATTTTAAAAGAAATGAGTTAAAGTTATTTCCACCAAAAAATGTATACTATATTGCTGTGGCACTGCTGCACTTCTTTTTATCTCTCTGCCTCACATACATTCTGCAACACAAGCAATTGACCTCCATTAGTGCGTTCCAAGTGTCTCGTTTTGGCCACGAAGGCGGCTGTAAATTGCAATTATCTGGCCTGTAAAGGTCAGACTGATCTGGACTTTTGCTCGCGGTGTTCTGGTTATAACCTCGGTCAGTGGACACTTTCAAAAGACTAAAAAAACAAACAAAAAAAAAACAACTCCATTTCACTCTGATTTAACTTCTCAAACCATTATAGAGCAGTGTGGACACAACCTCATATAAAGGTGATCACTGTTGTGTCCACTGCGCTGATAACTGTTCTTCGTTTAGACATTAGGAGGAGAACAGTATTATCAATGATAATTTAGGAATGCAAATGTACAAAAAAAGGCTTACTGTCACTCCAATTGAACTGCCGTGTCTCAGATCAGGAGTTATGTTGAAAGCACACCACAGGATGAACCCAGCATTCCCTTACACTGCCAAAGTTCAGTTTGTGGAATCTGTCGGATGCGAATGGTTCTCAAATGCAGCCCTCCGGGGATGCAGGCCCTGACATTGAAACACCTGTCCAGCTCCCCATATGTCCAACATTGACATCATGTGTGCTGTCAGTAAAAGACTTCCTGCTCACTCAGAAGTGACGTGGTGTGTTTGACCAAGCGTAAATGTAACCATCAAATGGAGTTAACGTCAGCCAGTAACAAATTCCATTATAGAGGTTTGTAGTGTAAGTTTATGGTAACATTTATTATTATTATTGACATAGTTTCTGCCTTTGTATGTCTACACTCCACTCTAACCACTCATCTGCTTTATAATTAATACTATAAGAAATGGCTTGCTCCATATATTCCATTGCCAATCATGTACAGTATGTATCATGTATTGATACAATGCAATGAATCAATACATGATCAACATCAAATTGTTTCTGTCTGTCCACATTAAATGAGCCTAAATCAGCTCACGTGTCTTCATTCACTCAAACTGACAGTAGAGGATAAATTAACAATAGAGACTGTGTTATGAAGTTTTAATTATTGAGAATTTTGGAGCCAGCCTGAAGTAGCAAACTAAAATAGTGACAGTATGAGTTTTTTTGATCAACAGAGGGCTAAAAAGGCTGGAAGACCGTAAGCAACATCCAATATACAGTGTAAAAAAAACAGTGAAGAGCAAGCATGTGTATGTGTGAATGACAAAATACGTGTACCTGACAGGGTGTCAGACAGGAGTGCATTAACCAAAGCAGATTTCATGAAAACGCCTCCTGAAGCTATAATGATGCATTTGGTCCAGGATTAAGCACTGCACAACCATTGTTAACATTCAAGGCTCTTTAAATGAAACCGCCACAGTGTGACACCAGAACCAAAGAACAGCGCGAACAAGAGTCTTATTTTTCCAGCGTTGAAATCTTGGATAAAATTCATCTGTTTACAATCTTTAGCAGAATAAAAACAAAAGTGACAGACGACATAACACAAAGGCTGAAAGGCAGATAAACAGTTCTGGGATGTTACTCTCCAGCTGATGATGTAAAGAAACTTGGCTGCAGAGAACATATACAGAAGTAAGACTGTTATTATTCAGTCTCCTCCGCTTTCCACAGGAACACTCATTCTTGGACATGGAATGGGAATAAGAAGTAGTTCCTTGTGTTGGGAGCCAGCTGTAAAGAACTAGCTGGACATGAAGAGAATCCTGCATCCTGCACATATATCCAACCGCTTCAGGGAGTTAGATGGATAGGATAACAGATAATGATGCAATCAGGGAACTTCAGCTCCTAGCATTGTGCAACATAGCATTGTGTTGGTCCTACATATGAGGTTCTTGGCCTAATCTGTATTACATGCCTTTATATTACAAGGATAAGTATGTTGTATAGCTGAGGAGGACAAGGCCCTCAGGGAACCAGGGGCTGAATTAAACCTTGGGCTCTGGCCATGGCTGTAGCTATGTTTCTACCAATCAAAGTTCTTTACACTGCTTCATATTTTCCCTATCGCACAAACACACACATTCACAGCCCAATGGTGCAACCACTATGAGCACCAGGGTCAAGTGCAATGAACACTCTGAGCACCCATACTGTAATTCTATACGCAGATGTGCACATATAATCTTCACCCGAGACTTTCTGCAGAGAAACCTCTTAATGGTTGCTATGGTCTTGGTCCTGGAAGTTATATGGATGCTTCTACTGACCTTCCTGATAAATGTTACAAGTATACAATGATTTACAGTACTTACCTCTTCTCAGCAGGGCAATATGCCTGAGTCTGTGCCTTTAGGATTTGGATACATGTTGGTATAATCTGATTATTCTCATAGCAGGGAGTCATACGTTCTTAACCAAAACAGCATATCATCAGGCATTTGTTTTGACAATCATCCTTGTTTCTCAGCCCTTCTATTGTGTGTCTCTGAGGGGATGTAATCTTGCTCATTTGTCGACTAAAGGAAGAAATCCTTTTTTCCATTTGAACCTACTCACACATTTTAAGTTTGTGTACTTCATTGACTGTAGTGACATTGTTTACTTTGCTTGACCTGACTTAATGAGGAGGGGACATCTTTAAAGCTTCTACTCGGGCCTGAGTCACATAGTGAAACATATTGTTGCAAAGTTGACTGCTTTCTGTAATGCAAATAACTTTTTTTGTACACAGGTCAAGTGTGAAACTTGAGAGAGGGCAGGTCAGTCGATGCTTTTAGGACAGCATTATTATTTTTCACTCCTTTCAGAAGTGCAGAAACAAGTGGTGTTGTGTTGGTCCATTATTGTCTAAGCACCCAAGGTCAGTCTGCTTGAGGAGGTTAGTAAGTGCAGTAAACACATTTGAGTGGTGTTTGACCTTCTCTTGATGAATGAATGCCTTTTTTGTTGGAATTACTCTACAGGCTCCTCTATAGGGTTTAATGATCAATTTCAATTGCTGCTTGAAATGTGTTTTCTAACAGGATGCAAGTTGGGAATCAGCAGGAAGCAGATATGTCTATAAGAGGCCGACACCCGTCAGTAGAGATTAATTAAGATTTCTGCTTCCCCTTTTGGTCTGCATCTACATTTCTTTTTGTCAGCTTTTAATATCAAAAGCATCAAACAATGTTTAGTGGTGCTCTGAGGGCTTTTGTGTTTGCATACAACAATAGAAACATTCATCTGCATAATTAGCATGATTCACTGCTGAGCTGTTTATACAAAATGCAAAAAACGTATTTATTGTTGACGGGGAGCTTTTAACTTTCCTTCAAACATAATATGAAATTTTTGGTAGTGATGTAAGGAGAGGTTGTCTTGGCAATCAGAAAAGACCAGAAGAAAGTTTACTCAAATTGCACATGAAGTGACCCTTAGCTTTGTTGCTTTTAAATAGCTCTGCCATACCCACAGTGACAAGATGTGGTTTAGCATCTAGCTAGCTCTGTCAGCTGTCCTCAACAGAACAACCAGACATGACTGAATTCTTATAATAAAGGTCTAAACACAGTAAAGACCTTTCCTAAATCCTAAGCATATACTTCTTACTAAACAGTGACTGACAGCTAAGTGGGCAGTCTAGAGTTATTGACGGACAACCATCCATTCTCTCAACCGATCCTGTTCTACAGGGTCACAAGGAGGATTGAGCGTTTCCCAGCTGTCAATAGAACCTGGCGAACACACACACTTATGCCATTTAAAAGTCCCCAGTTAACATGCTCCTAACATGAAAACCCATGCAGACAGGGGGGGAACATGCACCAACCGTTTCACTATAACGCTAACCACTGCAGCACTGTGTCGATTGCAACAACAACACGGTTTAATTGCGGCTAATTTGTCATTAGCTACAGATATATTTTGTAGATATGACCCATGGATGCAGCGCACATAAAATGGCACTCAGGCTGTGATAATTAGTTCCTTAAAACGCAGACAATCTGGTGTGAGAAGAAAAAAAAAACTCTACCTCTCCATTCACATACTTGCGGCACACCACGCTGTACACTAACACACACATTTCAACAGACAGGTTTCCTAGCAGAACAGCCTATCACTGTGATTGACAGGTGGGTGGAAACACTTCATTGAGATGATTAGAGGAAGTGTCCCAGTGGACCTGCTAACAGAATACACATTCTGAACTTTAGTCATTCATTAAAAAGCACCTTGTAACCAAACACCTGCCTTCATCTTCATGTTTTCCTTTCCCCTTCTTTTCTTCCACCCACACTCTGTGACTCAGTCTCTTCACCTGTCTGTCATCTCTACCCTGCAACCTGGCAATCAGATTTCAGATCCTGCACCATCCCCCTGTCCTCTGCTGCTTCTGTCTGTCCATGTTGATTGTGATTTCTACCTCAACAACTTCCAAATAAGACTCCTTCATCCCTTCTCTTCTGCACTGGCCTGCTGACCCCTCTTTTTTTCCCTCTAGTGCTCATCAGTAATCATCCTCCTCCTTCTCCTCATCACCTTCTTCTGCGTCATGCTTCACCTACACAGCTCTCAACTCGAGTTTTCCACACCGACTTACTGACTAACCTACATTAAACATAGTATTATTTCCCTTGGTTTGCTGCATGATGAAAATAATACAAATTAAAAGCACTTCATTGATTTTTGAAAGAGTGCACGATGGCTTCCCTATGGTGCCTCCAAGCTGATTTAATGATCCATATTAGAATGCATTGTTCAGAAAACAGTGGTTGTTTTGTTTGAAAAACGAATAATTTGACAGATTTCCCATTCTAGCATAACGTTCAGAGCATGGACAAAGTGCTGAAAACAGACATGGGGGTCACTGTAGGGGCTCATCTTGTTGAAATGCACATGACGTTTTTGTGAGTATTGATCTGAGCAGCAGGTCACGTCTGGTTCACAGGAGTAGATTAGAAATCCTTTCACAATGACAAAGCTGACAGCAATGATTGATTGCAATGGCTCTGCAGCTGAGACTGACTAGAAAAAATGATACTGGCTGACTTTTGGATGTCAGCGCAGAATACTGAAGATTCAGCAGATTAATAAAATGTATTATAATTTTTGTTCATATCATTTGGAAGTCATTATGTTGGCTTAACATCAAGAATTTGGATTCTGTGTAAAATCTGTCGATTCTTTGTATTAATTAAATAACCAACAATTAAACCAATTTTACAATATTCATAAACATCCCTGTTTTTTAATGTCTAACCTCAAACAGTGGATTTTATACTGCTGCTGATTTTTGTTTCTTTCAAAAATCAGCAGCAGTTCAAAAGTTCATCACACAGAAGTGAAAGTAAAAACATAACCGCACAAAAACAAAACTTAAGAGTGAACCACTTGAAAACCAAACTAAATGACGCAGCAACCACTTGGACTCAAACTTGCATCTTTTGGGTGAAAGCCACTTGTTTAATCCATCCATCCTTCCTCCTCCTCCCTAGGCTTTATTGGTGTCCTGCTGACGTGACGCTGCAATATGTCCATATATGTCGTTAAACTTAAAACAGCCGTCAGCCGTATCCAGCGGGTGGAATATCAACAAAATGTCGTGTTTTCTTATCAGGACGCGATGGACAGCAATCATGTAACCCACAAATGACTGGTTACATAACACAATTTTAAGATCTAATAGCTCGCAAAGCCCTTAAGGCGGTCACAAGAGACTTTGATTGTTGGGTTTGTGTATATATTGTTTATATACCTTGCAGTGAGTTGTTGTGTTTAAACAATAATCCATACATGTTGTTTACTAGGTCATGTCCATCCCTATGTGTACATGCTCTCTCACACAAGCCTTCTTAACACAGCAGTCCTAACACACACACACACACACACACACACACACACACACACACACACACACACACACACACACACACACACACACACACACACACACAGATTGTTTAAATAATAGTAAAC
>JAVQJX010047203.1:0-11930 GCA_036025115.1 Ambassis agassizii
ATTTGTTGCCCCCCCCCCCCCCCCCCCCCACTATTCCCTCTTCATCCCTGCCTGCTGCCATCCCTCCCCTCCTCCCTTAAAACCCCCCTTTGGTGTCCTAAGCAGCATTTAATTGTGGAGGGCTGAGCCAAGGAAGGAGTAATCAGATGAGAACAGAGGCAGAGGGAGTCACATGGGTTTACATTTGCTAACGCTGGATTAATAATACTGGTGTCTTGATTGAACTTCAGCTGCTTTCCCTGGCAAATTGGAGGTGGGGTGAGGGAGGAGGGAGGGAGTGAGTGAGTGAGAAAAATAGTGACACAGATGGGAGGAGAGAAAAAAAAGAGAGAGAGTTGCAGAGACAGAGGACGATAAGGGCTAGTCAGATGAGAGCAGGGAGAGAAGACAGAGATGGGGAGAGAAGAGGGAAATAGAGAGAAAGGGAGTTAGAGCAGTAAGAGGGAGTGGGAGGAAGAAAGAGCGAGGATAGGAGGCAGCACAGCGCAGTGCGGGGGGGAGAGAGAGAGAGCAAGAGAGAGAGAGAGAGAGAGAGATGTAGAGACAGGAAGCCTCTGCTGCTACTGAGCCAGTGAGACGCAGACTGAGGGAGAAGACGGAGAGAGAGAAAGAGAGAGAGAGAGAATGAGGCCCTCTGCATCTTCACATCCGACCCACTGAGGGGCTGAAGGGCTCGAGAGCACCACAGCGGTGAGGAAAGTGGGAGGAGAAGCCGAAACGGAGGGAAGAGAAGATTGAAAAAGGCAAAGCGAGAAAATCAGGAACAGGCTTCAGCGGTAAAAAAACAGGAGGGGGGTGGGGGGGAGTGGAAGGGTGGGACAGGAGCTGATAAAAGTTTTGGAGACAGGAGAGGAGACCTCACATCAGAGTGGATAAAGCCTATGTTGATGGAAAAGGAAGGAGGAGATTCATGGAAGAAGAGGAGGAAGCTCTCTGTGTCCCAGGAGTCCTCCTGTTCCTCTTCTGCCTCTTCTTCTACATTCTGTGAGGCTGCTGGACATCATCCATCACCATGTTCTCTGACAGCGGGGCTCCGGCGCCTGGGGAGCAGAAAGGCTTCAAGCCCCACGCCCCTCACTTCATCCCGTGGCTGCGCAATAGTCTGAAGCCTCATCAGAGCAGTGACCTGGGACTCAACGGACAGCTCAAACCCAGCTCAGAGACCCGCAACAACCTGACCCCACTGGAGAGAGCCAAAGGGATTGGTTTCTTCTCCATCCAGGGAAAGGACCGGACAAAGAAAGGCGAATTTAGATGTAATGGCGTGGGGATGGCGAGGATGTTGCCAGTGGTGCTGAGGGGGCACCACATCCTGCCAGGGAGTCTGGGAAAGCAGAGGGAGGACAGTCCTGCCAGGTGGAACCAGACTAAAGAGCTGGACACAGAGCCCAACGCACAGAGCAGCCCAGGGGACGGGCTGCAGGGCCTGGGCGACAGCTCCTCCTCCACCGATCAGGACAACCACAACTTTGTCAGGAAGCACAGCAGCCGCCTGGACCTGCAGAGTGACGGGGCCTCTGTCAGGAAATATGGCCCTCTAGTGGGACCCCCTCCTACCCCTGTGCCGCCGGCTGAGGAGTCAAACTGTAAGGTGCCTGTTGTGGTGTGTACGGAGGACCGGAGGGGGAAGGTGTGGGACTACGCCAGCAACACCACCTGCCGCCAGAGAGACCTCCATTCATCCAGCTGGCTGAGCTCAAACACTCAGGGACCAAATAATAGACAGCACGGATTCAGCTCCAGCTTCAGCTACATCAATAAACACAGCAGGAACTCCCAGAGCCAGAGAGACCTGACAGCACTGAGGGAGCCACCTGTGGAGGGTTTGAACGGACCTTTAAATGGAGTCGTCATCTCCGCTGAGCTCCCTCACAGAGGCCTGGGGTGCAGCACAACTCTGAGAGGCCCCAGGAAGCCGAGGCCAAGCTCCGAGTGCATCACAATCCTGGGTCAGAACCAGACGTGGGTGCAGCGGAGACCAAACAGTGAGGGGCAGAGACAGAGAAAGGAGGCCGGCTGCAGCAGGAAGGCGGTTCGAAACCAAATCAAACGGGTGGTGGACAACCTGGAGCAGGTTCTGAAAGCACTGAGGGACGTTCAGCAGGAAATGAAAGAGGTAACGACTAGTTTCAGCCATTTTATCTGTTAAACCATCAGAAAGTGCACCCTCTCCCATTAATGTAGACACTTTTCCTCACACAGGAAATGTTATGTGAGAAAAAAAAAACCTTGAGGGCTTTAGCACTTACAGATAACAAGCCAAGCTACAAATGCACGTCCTCAGCAGAATTTAACATGCATTAAAAAGTCAGCAGCCAGCTCGCACCAATCCAGCACAATTTGCAAAGTGTTTCTCTAACTCCGCTCTGTCATCTGTCTCCAGTCATACACATCACAGCGTTCAGTTCATGCATGCATTCTCACAGAGGTGAATGAGACAATAGTTATGCCCCATTTGCCTGATGCATTCAGAGGCTGCTGAGATGATGCCGTGTGACATTATCAGCAAAGACTCTCCTCCGCTGTCCGTCTCTCCTCCTCTCATCTCTTCCTTATGGACAGATGCTGCTCCAGGCACAGCTGGAGAGCGTCCGACGCATTTTTTTTTTATAATCCACTTATGTCTGAGTATCTCTGGCTCATCCAGTAAAAGTGACATGCAAAAAAAATCTGTCCTCTTGGTATTTGATCTGCATCTGCGAGGGTCACAGCTTAGCATGAAGTACAAACCTCATCATCCCGGCTGTGACAGTGTTAATAACACACTGATGAAAGTGCATTAAGCTCTACACTGTAAGAGGAGAATCCTAAATTTCACAGAACAGATGACAGATCAAAAGGCGATAAGGCACAAGAGAAGACTTTGGTCACATATTTATTTTAAAGACCTGCTTTATCATTCTGTTGCATGAGAAGCAACCCTGTGTTTTATTTAATAATCAATCATGTTATAAAAAAAAAGGTTCAGAAGAGAGAGAGAGACTACAACAATATATCAGATGAGGAATTCTCACTCAGAACTTCAAGCAAAATAAAAACTTAAAGTGTTAAACTGACTGAGCTCCACAACAAACATCTCTCAGCACTCATCAGCACGATACGAGAAGACCTGAGGGGTCAGAAATCGTTGTTTTTAATAAACACTCTGGGGAGCTGCAGATGAAAACCGGGGTCGTCTGCTCTTTTATCTCATCTGATTCCTGACATTAACAAGCAGCACCTGCCCAGAGTCACTGGATGTGTGCATATACTTCAAAGTAATATGAAATGCCTCACTCAAAAGCTTCAGCACACACACAAACACACACTCACACAAATCATGTCATCCTTTGACATCGGCAAAGATGTTGTCGAAAATAACAATACTTCAGTCAGAATGGGTCGAGGATTTATCTGTGCGCATGGAGCAGGTGGTGAGAGAGGTCAAACATTTTCCCCAGTGTAATTTTCTCCAATCTCTCCAGCTTCTATCATCGAACATGTGTGTGTGTGTGTGTGTGTGTGTGTGTGTGTGTGTGTGTGTGTACCAGCATGATGCATGTGTCTTTGTGCTAAGCCTTTGAGTGTGTGTTTGAGTGTTTTACATGTTCTGCACTCATAAATCCATCTAGATAAGTATGCCTCTGAGTGATTTATCATATAGAGTTATTTTTACCATGTAGACAGACTTATTAGACGACAACCATATTTTTTTTAATTTGCATTTTCATATTTTACTGGCTGATTTAATCACATTTAAATTATACTTACAGATTAAAGCTGCATGTAGGTTGAAATGACATAAAATTGAATTTTACTACACAAAACCATGATTACTTCTTTATATCTAGATCAGCAATCAGATTATAAACTGACCATGTAAACACAATTTCTCTGATGTCTCCACTTCATTCTGAGGAACTTTTGCTCTCTAAGCACAAAACTGCCAAGAGTCAATTAACAAATAAGATCGAGGTTGACTTAGGATTAATCAGGTTGTTGTAAAATGTAAGTTGTTAAATTATTAAAGAAGAAAATGTTAAATATTAGATAGAGTCTGGGTGATTCTCTTATTTATTTTATAGCAGACTTAACTAAATTGAACAGTTGGCATGCAGATTTCACACTCCAGTGTATCTTCACCAAACATTTTAGCTAACCAAAACAAAAAATTGAGACTGGGATCTGATGTGACATAAAAACTGAAACATGAAACGCTTGCTTTTCAGGCAGAAAGCGTCACTGTGACGGCATTTGTGTTTACAGCCTGAGCAGTTTCTCTTTGTAGAGGTAAACTGATCCACACATGTAGAAACAATGGAGTGCCCTATTTACATTTACCTTCATACTAAAGAAGACAGGCCTTCCATCTCTCTCACACACAAGAAATCTGTTTTTGGATTTTCTCCTGAAAATGACTTTCCTTTCTCTGGGGCTTCTTATAGGGAGGTTAACTGGGCCATTAAACTGACTGTATCTATCAATATTGTATTGTATTTTCTAGGTGGTGCAGCAGATTGACTACCTAACCTCGTCCATTGATCTGAATGAGGAGGAGCAGCAGGAGGCTGGAGGAGACAGCGCCAAGCCTCCCAGCGACAGCAGCTACAGTTCAGGTTCTAGCTCTAGCGTGGTGACAGTAGGCAGCACCTACCAGAGGCCGTCAGAGATCTGGCCAGGCACTGTGGACTCCTGTGACACCCACAGGAGAGCTCACCCCAGCAGGAGCCAGTCTCCACCCAACATACAGCTGTGCCCGATAACCTCTGGGTTTTTGTCAGAGAGGAGCCGTGCTCTGCGCATCACCTGCAGTCTGGGCTCCACTTCAAGACCGGGCGGGCCGCTGCCACTCACCACTAACTCCACTACATCTAATCCTCAAAAAGTCACCACCGATGACTGCAGTCTCTCTCCACACAGACACCTCCCTGTCCGGCCTCCCACTCCTGGTCTATCCCCTCTCACAGTGAACCTCCATCACCCTGGCAGTCCCAGTTCTCAGCCTCACTCCCCTGTGGCTACCTCCTCCGTCAGGATCAGCCCCGTCTCCCCTCCCTCTCCTCTGTCACCGAAGCCACCTCCTACCCTTAGCCCTTCTGTCAATGTAGAGACCAAAATCAGATCTTATCAGACCCCACAAAGAGTCCTCCCATCTGCTGGTCCACTCTCTCCATCATCCACCCTGCCTCCGTCTGCCAGCTGCCCACCCACCGCTTCAGAGACTCAAACATCCACTGAGATCCACAGAGAGAGGCGAGCATCTTCTGCCGGACCTGCAGTCACAGCGAGGCCACCTACAGCACATGGCCGCAGAGGTCGTAAGCCTCCACCGTACCCTCACCACAGACTCTGTGAACACACGGTGAAAGTGAAGGAGCCACGCAAAGTTCCTCCGTACCCCGAGAAAAGAAGGCTGCTCTCGACCACAGTGTGAGATGACGCAGCAGGAGGGGGAGGCTGATTGAACAGAGCCACATTCACACCACCAGCCATGAGTCTGCGAGCGAGCAGAGGGTGATTTAATGCTCGCCAAGTCCAACTGAGACCAAGTTTCCAAGGTGACAAGACGCGGACGCAACGTGGGGTGAGTATAAGT
This sequence comes from Ambassis agassizii, assembly GCA_036025115.1. Taxonomy (NCBI): domain Eukaryota; kingdom Metazoa; phylum Chordata; class Actinopteri; family Ambassidae; genus Ambassis; species Ambassis agassizii. Next base: position 5,576 of record JAVQJX010047203.1, read on the forward strand.
CAGGAAGAACAGCCTGGTTGTGCTTAGGTCCTTTCCCCTCAGTAGATCTCCAGGGTGCCTACAGTGAACATATACGGGGTAACATAACATCTGTCTGGGTAACAAGAGCCTCTGTACAGATGTTCACTCTGCACCCCAGCACTGAGACTCCCACAGACTGCACAGTAAAAGGGCAAAGAAGGAGGCCTAATTAGATCCAAATGTAACTGTAATTATTGCAAGATGACAAGACAAAGCGAGAAAAGATTGCTTATAGTGCACTTCAGGCCATGCAGCCAGACGCGTTCACTCACATTTATCAGCATCGTCTGGGGAGGATAATTGCTGTCAGGAGTCTTGATGGTATAACGAGAGCTCAGACTACTTTGGCTCGGCAGTGGGAATAAGCACATGCGGGGGAAGCGAGGTCAGAGATCTGTGATGGATCCAGAGACAAAAAAAAAGGGTGTCGGGATATGAAAAAAAAAAAAAAAAAACCTCGAAAAGAAAGATAAGAATCAAACAGGCTGAGCAGCTCTGAACTGACTGGGTCACCAGCTCAGCAGTGAGCGTGCCCATCAAGGGAGTCAGGGGGCAGCTGGCCATTCGTTGTACCCTTCACCAGGCCCCTGATGTTACAAAAACCCCATCTCCTTTGCTGCCTTTGGCTTGACCGACCCGGCCACATTCTCCATCTGTTCCCCTCCAAATGTCATGAGATGCAAAGAGAGAGAGAAATAGGGGGCAGGTGTGTGAATTGGGAAAGAGAGGGAAGCAGAAAGGAATGCCAGCAAGGATTGATTACATAAATACAGCACAGCCAATCGATGGCTCATTCATTTAGGTCATCTGATGCTCGCCTCTCTGAAACGGTACTCTGCTTTATTTCACTTCTTTGTGTGTGTCTGTGTGGCTTTTTTGCCACAAAAAAAAAAGAACTGAAATATTGAGTTTCAATTTCTGAGACACACTCATGGGTTTCTTTGTGTGGGTTTTTTGAAAAGTGAGAGATTTATATACACCTGCTGCTTCAGAGAGTGTTTCCAATACATGAAGGACATGTTCTCATGTTCATATGGAAGGACAGCATCACACTAATATGTGATGAATGAAAGTGAGCTTGCTTTGTTGCTTTTTGTGTGCAATCATTACAGCATGATAATTTAGTTAGAGGTAGTAAAGTACATTTAGTTTTATACAACATGAATCTCCACACGGCCAGAATGATTCCAGAGTGAAACAAACAATATTAAAAGTGTTGAAAAAAGTTATGGGGAGATAATTTGCACAGATGAACATCACTTAATTGATGCTTCAGGTTATTAATTAACTAATGTGATGGCAACATCTCCTACCTCTGTAGTACCATATGGCCGTTTAATAACTACATTTTTCAAGAAATTAGAGTAAAAGCCTAAAAGTTTAGGGTGGAATTCACAGATATAATCGGTGCTCTAGTACAAAACATGAGAATCTCTTAGACACAGGTGTTGTTTCCCACATTTAACCACCAATATGTCGACTCCAGGACGAGAATAATGGAAAGACTCGCTCACCCTCACACCTCTTCATGTCTGATATGATTGAGTTTCGTTTTGTTAACGTAATAAAAATGAAACTAGTCAGACAAAATATCAGAGAAACCATTCTTTTGATGGGGGAAATTTCTTTAATTATATCTGACATACAACCCACACTAAGGAAACGTTTTAAAGGGGAAAACAGTCAACCAGCTATCTGCTGCTAGCGTGGCTAAAAACGTTTCCGATCAAAGCTCTTTGATGCACACCATTCTAATCTAGGCCAGTTCTTGGCAGGATAGTGTAAATATATTTTCCTGATGGCTGTACTGTGAGGGGGGAAAGTTGAAAGTAAACCTCTTTTCTGGTGCCAGATGGTAAACAGTAGTGATATGTGTTAGGCGTTTGGCTGACAGCAGCTCTGAGTCGCACAGACAGAGCGAGCTGATGGTAAACAAAGAGCTATTGTGCAACAGAGACGTGTTACTCGATGGAACAACCAACTCCAGAACAATGTGTCAAATTTTTTTTTTTTCCAGCAGACCACAAAACTGGAAATAAGTCTGAAATGGTCACAGTGTTTTTAATCAGCAGTGGGTGACTCTGTGGGAGTTTGCTTTGCACAGCTTGTTGTGTTGAGAAGTGCTACTACAGGAGAGACCCGTGCCTGTAAGATACATTAAAACACATGCTTAGCTGTAGTTAGACATCTAGTCATAGAATCAAACTGATTCATCCAAATTATAAGGATAACCTTGCCGTTCTCTGGGCTTAACATAAAAATAATAAATCCCTCCTGACTCTATATCTCTGTAAGCCCACAAAGATCAGCTCTCTATACATTCCCATATGCGCCTGTGGATTTACTAGATCCTCCCTGTAAAGCCCTGCTCCCCCAGAAATTAAGAAGAAACAATGGAAGCTCTTTATCTCATGGAAACATTTATGTGAGGACAATATATGTTAATTGAGAATGCTCACACAATATATTTTGATGCTCGCAATAGTTCCATTAATATAAAGTTTGCAGAGAACTTTCCATTCTGCTTATGAGCCTCATGAATACGTTAGTGCTGTTATTTAGATATGATGGGGGGCATACAAATGCTCTCTGCCTCGTTCGTCGTGGCCCCGGCTCCGACAGCGCTCAGAATACTTAATGCCTCGGCGCCTGCACTCAAATTTCTCCTCTCTTTTCATGTTTACCCTTTAACAAGGCTGTGGGAGGTTCAATCAGATCATGACTGACATAACGAGACAAAAAAAAACATCTCCAGAACAGTGACAACACGTCTTTATTGAAACACCCCATCAGATTTCATCATGAATTAAAACAATCAACAAGTAGAAAGAAAAAAAAAAGTAACATCGTGTGTGTGTGTGTGTGTTTTTGTCTGTGTGGTCAGGATATGGACGTGAGTATTTCCTGAGGGAGCCTCGATGATGACAAACCAACTCCGGAGGAGGAGATGAGAGAAACCACACCGAAAAAAAAACAAGGTACAAATATACTACAGAATCCTCAAATCTGCAATAAATCTCCACAAACTCATCCTCTGGACACTTGAAAGGGAGGATCAATGTAAGGCAGATAAAGGCGGCACCGCTCGCAACATGAGAGAGAAAGGAGAACACAGAGGGGAGGCGGTGCGGTGGGGTGAGGGGGGGGACCTGTAATAATGAAGCACATCTGAAAACCTGCACAATATCCTCACTGATCCACACATGTGGCACCGAGACATGAAAGCAAAGGGTTGAAGAGGGACTCAGGAATATGTGCAGGCATCTCTTTGCTGAATGTCATCATCATCCAAATGTCTGGACACGCATCATACTGCAGGATTGTGGGGTGTCTTAATTACAATGATAAAGGCTTGAGAATCCAAAAATACAGTCAAATCTGTGTATATCTTTCTCTTAATATCACGATAAGTAGCTGCTATCTGCTTTGTTGCTGCTGGCCAAAAAAAAAAAAAAACAGCAAGAATTTATCACAAGAGGTCCTGATTGGTGATTTTAGGAGGATCAAAATGTGGAGCTTAGATAAACAGAGAGAGAGAGAGAAAGAGAGGGAGGGAGACTGACTCAACAGCCGCTCTGAGGAAAATGTACTTGTTTATGTGTGTGATGATGACGATATTGGGGATTACTCACTTTCCTCTCAGGATTACACAGATAGATAAATCCAGCCCTAGTCTAAATATGTTATCTATACTCAACAAGCCCCCAGAAACCAAATCCTCTATACATTCACATAAAGTCCCAGCGGATCAGAACATTACACTCTTACTGGAGCTAAGAAATAGTAACTATGGAAGCACTTTATCTTCAGGGCGGAATTTTAACGAGGGCAAAAACCTCAATTTTTAATCTTTTGTCCCACGTAGCATGAATCGACTATGGTAAGAAAATACCACATAATTAATGTATCTCTCTCGAGTACTCTTGAGGCAGCTTCAGTATTGATCTATTTCAATTCACTCAGGAAGACATCCATCCTTCACACAGGCACGGCTCAGAGCTCATCAATACTCCCCGATTGGTCAAGAAGTCAATTACAGCTCATCGTGTCGCGTCCGTCCAATGGCGGTCAGTTTGGAGAGTTGAGCGTTGAACTTTCCGTCCTTGTGGGTCACTGGAGGTCAGAAGAAAGAGGAAACTTCATACTCGCACTTTTAACAGCATAAAACAAGGACACATGCCTCCGTTCTACAAAGAAGCCTGAAAGCAGCATCCTCCACCTGCAGAGCTGCACAGCCAGCAGATTCAGGTCTGCAGGTCCCACCTAACCTGCAGTGCCCACTGACAGGAAAAAGTAGCATCAGCAGATTAGACCTGTAGGATGTTATATGTTTCGCCTACAGGTAAGAGCTGCTGGAACAGTGATACCGAGTCAGAAAAAACGGTTTTATTTACTGCCAAAGAAGGCAGACTCGCAGCACTCAACTCACATATTTGAGTGTAAATCTGGGGGTTACTGTGTAGTTCATGAGATGTTGAAATAATCCGAAAAAAATTACTTCCTGTCCAGAAACGTTTGAAGTAAGAAACTCTGAGAGTCTGCAAAAACACTGACGTGCATTCATAAATACTGATGTTTATCTCTCCCAATGCACACTTAACACTGCAGGTTTGAGCAAATACTGAAATTTTAATGACGCCTGCTTACGTTATTGTTGCTCTTTGTTATCATTATCTCATCACTTCCACAATACAGAGACTTACTAACATGACAAATAAGGTGATTATTACTCCAATATATTCTAATGAGTCTGAGTGTGTTCTGCATTTTGCGAGATGCAGTTTTTTGCAGCTTTGCATTTCCAATCAGATAGATCACAGGGGGAAACAGCTAGCCTCTGACTTCCTCTAATGCTTAATTATTAATTGTTATATGTGATTTACAGAACCCATACAGAAACTGACATGTAAAAGAATTCTCTATGTTTGCTCCATTAAATCCAGCTTCTAAACGAACAGAAAGGGAATTTATTCATGATTTCCCACTAATTTAATGTCTTACAAACAATGCCTGTGAGCATGAATTTACCAGCAAGAGGAATACTGTTTGATCTGACTAATTATTTTACAGAGCACACACACACACACACACAGCATAACACTAGGCTGTGCAGTGCTAAAAATTCTTCTTCTTTCCTGTCCTGTAGGTGGTGCTGTTTGGACACTAACAGTTTCTTCTTGTGGAGACTCTAATAGCCTGGTGTCTGACACACTTTACACCTATAATAAAATGTCATTTATACACTGTGGTACAGTTCCCTGGAAACCATGACTGCGAGTGTTTTCTTGTGATGGGATTATCCTTAAGTCTGTGATAGTTGCTGTAAGCCTCTGTACTGTAGTGTCTAATCTGCTGAAAATGGCGGTTACAGTAAATTGCTGTTCGGTGTGACTTGTCAAATCCTGCTAATCACTGTCTGGAACTGAAGCCGCGGTGGGGATTTGTGCAGAAAACTGAATAACAACAAATAAAGCTACAGGGACAAACGACAGCCCACTCACAGCTGGTGCATATGCTTTAGAGGGAAGTCAGCAGGGAGCCTGCAACGTGACAGAGGGGGGGGGGGGGGGACTGAAACTGAAGGAGATTATTGAAATACAATCAATTTCTCACCTGTTGATTCTCCTATGGTAAACTCGTCCGGCTTCAAAGGCACATTGCTCTGTCCTGCTGCTGCTGTCTGTGACTGTGAACATACATGGGGGGGGGGGGGGGTGGGGACAATGAAAACATAAAACAGGAAGAGAGGCGGCCCAGACAACTTTTTTTTCTTTTGCAACAGACGGACCAGAGAAATAGGAGGATGTGACGGCAAGGTCAAGGAGATGCTGTGCGTGGGTGGCAGGTGTGTTTGTGTATGCAGAGGTTATTTTCGTCCCATCGTTTAGTCAAGTTATTTTCTGTGTGTGTGTTTGTCTTTTGCTTGCAGGGCACGGAGCCAGAGCAGGAGGAGGAAACATGTGCTCTCACTAATGACAGAGTGTCAGGACTGTCCTTGCTGGGGGAAGGAGGCGTGTCAAGGTGTGCTCCGCTTCACAGACGACCACATCAGACACGGCACGGCTCCACAAAGTGGCTGAGCTCAGACAAAGTCCAGACATTAACCTTCCGTGAAACATTACCGGTCTGAGTTTGACTGCGATAATGAAATAAAGTTTTACTTTACGACTGTCTCGGTTTGTATTAGTCTGTCAGTGTTGTGCAGAAACATGCAGAAATAGTTTGTGGAGCTTATTATTGATTTTAAATGGCTGACTGCTCCCCAATGGTAGCAAAACATAAAGCAAAAGACAAACTAATTAAACAGAAAAACTTTGATAACAAATACGTCGCT
>JAVQJX010047245.1:0-10084 GCA_036025115.1 Ambassis agassizii
GTTGATTTTTGCCAACTGGGCCACAGTGACTCATTGATTCATACAGACCCGAATCAGTTTAGTGAGTGATTCAGAGGGATCCGAATCCACAAGAAGATTAATTTTTACCACCACTAATGCAGACTGATACTAAGGCTAATGTTGTGGCTAAGGCTAAATCTGATGCTAACGCTAAGTTGATGCTAAGGCTAAGGCTAAAGTCAGGGCCACAGCTAAATGTGAGGCTAATGCTAAAACTGATAGAAATGGTAGAGATGTTTGTTGCAGATAGGAGCCTTATCAAGCTGTTTAATAATATTAAGAGTCAGTTTAACCCAAACAAAGTAGTTTCAAAGCCAAAACAAGTGTGATGTGACAGTCGTCTGCTTTTATAGCTGCGTGCATCAACCACGTCCAAAATAACTGTTGTGGTTTACACAAAACCACACCTCACCACATCCATGTGTATAGTATAAGTTTATGTGACTGTGTCAGCATTGTTCTGGAAGCTATATGTTGGACATAATATTAGCATGATTGTCTTCATATTAGCTGAATTTAAAGAAGATTATGAAGAACCTGAACGTGCAGCACTCATCCTTCACGACTGAGAGCGTTTCCCCCTCTGCTACATCTCTATCTGTGCACCCCTTGCCTGTGCTGTCTAGTTGAGATGTTTCTGGAGACATTTTGTATGATGAAAGAAGGCATCAGTTCCACAAGATGAATAATTAACTAGTTATTTTTACCCCCGTGGGGCATGAAGCGGCTGCCAGTGTGTGTGCAGACAGGTGAGAGGATTGCTGACTGTATAAATGATGGCATTGAGTCAGAGGATCTGGTAGTTTCACAGGCATGCAGCCAAGCTTGTTAATAAAAGACCCTGGTTGGGGATTGAGCTGCATTCAGAGTTCAGAATTTGAATAATTCAAATGCAGAGGTATTGTACACTTTATGTACATCCTGCTGCTGCTCTTGCATGTAAACACATGGTAGGCATCAGGGAACAATCTAAGAAAAGTGTTTTCCTATTGTTCAAGCCATCGAAAACTATCGACCTGATGGAAAAAGACGTTCAAAGCAAGCAGTTTTCTTTCTCCAACTGATGTGTCATTCAATTCAAATCAAGTTATTGTACTTAGAGGCGATGGATAAATCGAGCCTCTGAATCATGCATGTTATTGTTTTCTGTGTAAAATATAGATCCTAATGGAAAGGGAGGAGTAGGTAAAAAAAAGTGACCACAGCACGCACACATGCACTTAGCTATTTTTAATTATATATATGTTTACATCAAAATAACCCCACTGTGGCATTCACAGCTGAGACACTATTTACAGATCTCCATTCCCTAAATCAGGGTGTCTCAGCTGAGAGCTCAAAGTACGGCCATCAGTTATTTTCAGCCTTTCTTCCATCTAAAAACCATAAATAAACCTCCTTCATTCTGCAGTCGCCGGGTACAGACTGCATGTCACAGCTGTAGTCGTGTCTCTTTTGTAAGGCTTTTAGTGTAGGTGGTGTGTTTATCCCACCGGTCATGCTGAGGCAGCCACCATGGGGCCGTAGCCCTCCTCGGTTCGAGTGTTGGCTCTGAGTTTGCCCACGCTCCGCTCTCAGCTGCCTGCAGCTGTCTGTCTCCACCCGAGCCATCACAGGGAATATGCAGGTGGGGGATGGTGGGGTGGGGTACATCATTTTCACTCAATTACGGATCAAGCGGGGCCCTCATGGTTAATTTTTTTTTTCTAGCCATTGCAGAAACGATGAGGTAAATTTGACACCTAAACTGCTGAATGATGAGTGCAGACAATAAACCTCAGCTTAAGCGACATTTCAACACCCCTGCTGAGCCACTGATAAGAGGATAAAATCTCAAATTGGTCTGCCTGTCTTGGTTGGCGTTAGATATTTCAATAGAACAAAAAATATTTCAATAGAAACAAAAAAATAAATTTCTTACTCAAACCTGTGGAGCTGGATGAAACAAAAATAAATTCTTCATGACTGCAGATGATCCGTGTTATACGAGATGAATTATCATCTCAGGTTTATCTGTGCTGACTAAATATTTAAATGAATGCAGATGGTGCTCTCCCACTATGGCTCTTGGCTTGGTATATGTATCGTAACCCATTCCCACTCATTGCTCTACCTTGTGGTTATGCAAATGATTCTCCACAGTCACTTCTTTTCTTAGGTTATTGCTCTGATTTGTCTTTGTGTTGAATTGCAGATGAAACCATTAAATGGTATATGCAAAGGCTTTCAGACCTCTTAGTGAAAATGTACTTATTTTATGTGATAGCACAAATGTTCCTCTTCTAAAATTACAGTCACATCTCACAGCATTTACAGTGGTTTTCCTTAAATTACCGCAAGTAGTACAAAAAAGAAACACTTGAAAGCATCACTTAGAGCGATAAAACTAGCAATTCTTACTATTTTGCTGCATTGATTCACACTATACAAGTAGTTTATTAGAAACGTTTAACATGAACCACTTCTATAACTGCAATCTTGTTTGATTTGGAACAAAAATACATTTAATTTTCTATTAATTATCTACACTACCAGTCAAAACCTTTGGTAGCAATTTTGCTACAAAAGGGGAAGTGCTATGTGAGATGACCGAGCCTGGACAATCACCCATCTACAGTAAACCCTGTTGTAATGAGTTGGGGCACAAAGTGATGGCAAAACAGAAAAGTTTATGACCTATACTGCAGCCAGCCACCAGGGGACAATGGAGATGTTTTCACCTCACTTTGGGAGAGCTGCCATATCATCCATCTTTATATGCAGTGTATGACCCAACTGAGATATACTGTACATTATAAAATGAAAAAAGTCTAAGGTCTAAATCTGTATCCCATTTTTTTTGTCATATCACACACAATCCATTCAATTGTATTACACTAAAATATTATGGATGAGAAAGTACAAATATTGGGTTTGGTGTGTGGTTTCAGCTGTTACGGGCAGGACACTGGAGAATCCAATGTGACACAGATACAGGAGAAGACTTTAGTGAGCTGTCTCATTTCTGAACAGTATCTGTCTCACCTTTACAGCAGCAGTAACACACATTAGTGCCATGTCATGTGCCACCCACCTCTTCATTTTGATGCCTTCACACTCCATTTGCTTGCTGTGTTGTGTGTTGCTTGGAGGACAATAACATGGTAGGTTGGTAGGGCTGTTAAAAGCCCATTTGAGTGCATCCTTCCATATCTTCCATATAACACTGTCATTAATGACGTCCGTCCCACTGTATAGCCAAGAAGACACATCACCAGCTCGTCACTGACGGCACACGTTCTATTATATCAACCAGACATCACCGTCTCCTCTCCTGAATTATTGCCTACTCTATCACTTGCCTCAGCACCAAATTGGCTTAGCCAGTAAATGAAGGATTTGAATAATACAGTCCACCTTTCTTCTTCACCCAGACTTCATTTAGCGACATTATAATCTTTTCATTTGTAGCAATTTTTACTGGCGCATGAAGCATTACCTGCCCTCTCTGAAGCAAAGTGCCTGATAGTGTAAAGCAGAATTACTGTCTATAACAATCCAGAATTAGAGGTGAATATAAAATAAATATATATAGTGCTATATGGAGTATGCCTTAGCCTCACTGAAACATCCAAGACCTGGAGTCTGCTTTTTTCATCATATAGCCAGTGACAAATTTAAAAGGTGTTGATCAGAACTTCATGCACACTCTCAAATAAATGGGGGAGGGAGAAATTTACTTATCCAGATATCAACATCCTTCAAAAACGGGGTGCTAAAACGGACGTCAAGTGCAACATCAGAACAATGACAGACATTGTTTGGAAGATGAATAACATCTTGTCCTTGTACACAAGCTCCTTGAAAATTAAGCTCCGCTTGTACACCTGCATTGGCCCTTTTTCATTCCCAATCACCACACATATCAGTGTCAATCGGAAGAGTCCTTTGAGTGTCAGTTGTAAAATATGTCAACCGCATCAATGAAGGTGTGCTTTGAAGAAGAGACGCATGCAAGTTCTAAACATCCTGTCCTTTACTTGGATAACCACCAACAGCAATCAAATGGGGTTTCCAAGCACAAGATGTCATTGAGGATGCACACACAACACCTTTCATTCCATTTAACATCTGAAGGCTGACAATATTCAAAACCAGAAAAGATGGAGAGCCTCTCACTCTCAGAAGGTTTGCATAAAAGGTGTTTCACAACACTGAGCACATTTTGTGGCATCCATGGTGACAAGTCCTACCTCCAACAACAGTAAAAACAGAGTCACCTTGTCAGAAATGAAAAAAAAAACTAAAATTCATTCAAAGTACAATGACAGGCATAATGCATTGGGTATTGGGTAATGCTTCAACCCAAAACAATTAGTTTAACTGAAGCTTGCATTATTAATAGTTGTAGACACGGGATGCTTTTGTTCTAAACTAGAAAAAAAAGTGCAATCAACAGCCATTGAGCTTTACTGTAAGAAATGCACTCCTTTATAGATGTTCCTCCTCCACTGTATGGTATAAATCATTGTTGTGTTATGAACAAGGACAGCTTCATCCCGTGGGAATCAAAGCTTGTACATGGATGACATGAAAACAGCCGTACCCTGGAGGTAAATTCAACTGGGAAGGTTCCCTGTGACAGCCCATCAAACCCACCCCATCTGCTGCATGCTGAAAGGTCCACAGGCCTAATGTTGTGTCTTAATTAAAAATAAACAAAACCAAAAAGGAACTATAAAGACTTCACACAAAAGCACGTGTCTGTGAGCATTCTCTGGCAAATTCTAAGAAATATTTAGTCTTCAGAAATGAAGCGTTTACCATTCGTCAGTATTCATGACGCTTTTTCAAAAGACCCTCCTGGCTGCGACTTCCTGCTCTTTATTCAGTCAGCTGCAGGTCCTGATATCTTTTATATTTTATTTATATACTTTCATTTAGGTTGATGCTCTCCATGGATGATTGTGAAGATATTAAGAAAGCAGGATACATTCTTAGAGCTCACAGCTGCTTTGACTTCCTGTGTCCTGGCTTATCCGTCTCCACGTTTCACAGCTCCAGTGTGACTGCTGCTGCATTGGAGACCAGAGATGGTAGCGTCTGTGCCAAGTCCTCACACAACCACTTGCTCTCCTCTCAGAGCAGAGCATCTGCATCCTGGCTGCCTCTTTCCCGGCTCGTTCGGGTCATCCCCCAGACTACGTCATTACAGAGGACATCAGGCAGCACTCTCCATAAATTAAATCTGGGACTGCATTTACACAGGGACAGACAAGCTGGGTTTAACCCCTCAGATGCTGATGCTATTTTACGGCACCATGTCTTCTTATACAATAAGAACTTCCATTAAAGATTAAGCTCTAATCTGTGCAAATATAGGTACAATTAATCAGATTAAGACTGAGCCTTATTTCCATTTTCACATTGTGTGGATTGGATTGGATTTTTGTATTCTGGCAGGTCCTTGTATCCAATAATTTATCAATGATATATATTGATTTTCCATCACAGAGACCAAGGCCTGACCTCTCCGGTGAAGTATGGGCCACTTCAATAGATTCCCCTGACTCCTCCCTCCATCCTTCCTCTTCCTCAATTTAACCCTGAAATTTACAGACCACTGCCGTCCCAATGGAACATTTTTCACTTGTCCAAGTAGGACAGCATAATGGTTTCCGCTTTCATTAGTGTTTCTGTGTAGTAACCATAAAAGTTTACCCAGAGGATCAGTGTGTCTGCAGATATATATTAAAAATCCAATCATCAAATAGTGTTAAATGCTCATATTAAGCACTTCTTTTTGATTATTAAAGGGCCCCCTGCTGGTTGAAAGAAAATGATCTCCTCCCATGCAATACCAAATTAAACATACCCCCAACCAGACTGTGAAATTGAACAGTCCAGAACCATTTCCAGCGCGCTGGTTCGGTGGAGAGAGAAAAAAAAAGTTTGCACACAGATAGGCTGCTCAATCCTTAAAGCCTGTGTGACGTAACCAACACTTCCCCCCTCCTCCTCCTCCTCCTCCTCCTCTTCCTCCTCCCCACTCTCCCACCGTCTTCATTAACTTGAAACTGTTCAGTTGTGCACAAAAGACACGGACTCTCATGCGCTTTTCCCCTTTAGCCGCGCGGTACAGTCGCACCTCTCGGGTGAAACCTGTTTTTTTTTACGCGTTGAAACCGTCAGCCTCAGCGCTGACAAACAATCTTATTATGAGATTTAAACTTTGCCACGGTTAGACTGGAGGATCAACATGCGCTCCTCTCGCAGTTATTCCCCGCAGTTTTCCAACTGATACGCCTCCTGTGATTGTGGTAAAACGCTGAGTATCAGCGCTTGGTGCGATATAGAAGAGAAAACAAAACAAAACAAAAAAAAACAAACAAGCAGAGCTCTATTCAGCTTAACATAAAAAGGGAGCTCAGCCTTGAATTAAATCACTCACTGCTAAATGGATCTTTGACGCAGACACAAGCTCCTGCTTTGCGCGTCTCCGAAATCAGATACCTGGGATTCCTTTCTTATTATTATCTTTATTTTATTTTTCCTCTTAAATATCTCCTGTCTCTTTGAACATGCCTCGTGTTGGCGGTGAGGTACAGTAAGCTGCCAGCTTTTCATCGGGAAGAGGCTCTTGCTCTGCGATCGCTAAGCAGGTAAGCTGGATTTTACACTTTCATACCACTTTACTGAGCACACTGTGCGCTTTTGGACTCAAATGTTATAGATTTGATGAGCAGCGTGGCTCATAATTAGGCAGGCTGCTGTGCATTTTGTGTGTAGTGAAGGATAACTCGATGTTTGAAAAATGCAACTTGTAAAGCAGGAGTCGGTGCGTTTTGCACGATACGTAACGGGACAGTTTGATTCATATTAGAGAGTAATATGAAGTTGCTTCTTCTTCTTTTCTTGTATTTATTGCATTTCATGGCATTTATTTCAGTTAAAGCACAGTGGTACTTTGCAGCCTGTCAGTAATATCGAGATGTGTCTTCAGCACCATGGACAGCTCCTCTTAACTTTAGTCCTCACCAACCTCCAATTGATGCCATATGTATGTGGACACAATCAAATGTATTAGTGCTGCATGACTATGTTTTCAAGTGAAAATGATTAAGTGCTCTCCTTGTCTTGTGTTGACATTCCTCAGTCTTAGAGTAGCCCTGTGTCTCTCTCAGATTAACTGAGGATTTTGCAGTGTCTGTGCCATCTGTCTGGGAAATGCATACTGCATGCTAAAGGTGTTAGAGAATCGTGGATGATTAGACCTAATTTCAGATGGGATGGTGGTGGTGTTAAGGTGGGGGGGGGGGTGTTCTGCGGTCACACAAAATCGCAGGCTGTCCACTTTATCTGTAGGTGTAGGAATGCTGCATCATTCCTGCTTTGTCCCAGTGACATTTAAAGCTTTTCTTAAGTGACACTACATGGGTATTGTCATCACATAAAAGACGATCAGCCTCAGCTTAGTCTTTAACCATCAGCCTGAATCACTTCTTCAAACTTTGTTTCACAACATCTTGCTGCTGTTGCTTAAATCTGTCTCTGGCATTAGCCTTCACATTTCTTTTTTTTCTTCTTCTTCTTCCCCTCCTGTCCCCGTCTCCCTTATCTTGATTATGCAGCTGGATGATTGAGTCAGCTATTTTGTATGCAAGTTGCTTTAGCTTGGTTCTTTGTGGAGGAGAGAGAGAAAGAGAAAGAGAGAGAGAGAGATCGTGCGGAGGATACTGAGAGAGAATTACAGCTTCTCATGACGACGGGGAGAAGAAAAGACGAGGCTGCCCTGTTCGATAAGTTGCTATTTGAGAGAGAGAGAGATGGATATCCTGAAGGGGACAGGGGCTTTTGGAAATGTGACCAACCTTTCTAAATGGAAATGGCAGTCTGCATTACACTTTTCTACAACTCTATACTTGTATTAATGCAAAACTCTTGTTATGAAGTTAGCTTGAATTGAGAAAGACTGTGGAGCATCTCTATTTTCTGTTTGCAGATAGCTTCTACTGACCACAAAAAGGCCCAAGTTTATTCTTATTGTCACTTGCAACTGCATCCAAATAGTGATTGCTGAAACAAAAAAAACCCAGCAGGCCTCTAGTTGTAGGGTTAACAATGTGTAATCAAAGGGACCAGGCGGGGATTGTAGACAAAGCTGTGAAACATATGGTACAACAGCACGGCGTATTTCACTTCCGCAGCCATTAAAACTCCCAACAAGAAACTTCCTGCGCCGTGTTGTAAAGCTGTTGCACCACCTCGGTCTCAAGTGTCCCATGTGACACTCAGCTGCTTCATAAAAGAAAGAACGTGGAGAAAGGAACGCCAAATTAGTCACAGAGGGACGGGGGAGAAAATGGAAAAAAGAATGTCTATAAGAATTTCATGATGCTAATTATTGTCTGCAGCAGTCATCCAACCTATTTACATTCTGTAATTACCTGTCATTATACACCATTAGCTTTCATTGTTCCTATGCTATTCATGCCATTATATAGCTTTGCATGGGTGTAATCCACCGTCACTCTTTTCAGTGATAAAAGCCTTACATGAATTATGCTGGAGTTGCCACTTTACTTTAATATGGAACTGGAAAGACTAACCTTTATTGTGAAGGGCTAACAGGAAGAAGTAGAAATGTTTGCTATAGCATTTAGCTCCACAGGTGGCATGTTATATATCATGCAACCCATGTAATCTCCAATTCAATGGCGACACTCAGTTCTTTGTGGTGAAGGACAGCCATCAATGACACTGTCAGAGATATGCCTGGGGAAATATTTAGCTTAGCATTCAGGAAAGGAAGGCAGTTGGTTGAAGATTTTCGATGTCTAATGAAGGCTGTAATGAGCAGATAAGGGTAAAATCCAGCGAAAAAAAAAAAAGAAAACTGCTGGCCCCTCAATGGCGGCTACCCTTGGGCATGTTTTTCTTTTTAGTAGCCGATGCAATGCGAAGATGCACTTTTTGCTGAGGTGATATCTCCTAGAACCATTAACAAACTTCACCTTGAATCAGCACCTCATGAGTCATTAACTGCACATTGCATTCAGAGAGCCGTGGGCCCAGATGTGTGTTTGAGTTTTCTCAGGGGAGTTTATTGAAAGCGGCAGCAGTGGTCCTTTTGGATTCCATGCGCGTTTCAAGGCAGGTGACACCATTATCTCTTTCATTTCTGATTGCAGTTCAGAAGATGATTCTTACATATTCTGTGGAAGGAAAAAAAAAAAACGTCTGGAGAATCAATGCACAAGAGAGGAGAGAAGGCAAATTGGAAGGAGTTACTGTACCACTGACAGCTTGTGGGGATCAACCCGGAGATGTAGGGATTCACTCGAGGGTGTGAATCAGTCATAATTAATTTAGGAGAGCACAAAATTAATCCAGCGGGGGAATGCCAGAAACATTTCTGTGTATTTTCCTGACAGACCCAGCCCTTTAGTAAACAAGCATCATGATTGGTGAGTGAGGCCGTATTGATCACCTCATAGTAATTAGATGCCCTGGCTGTGTAGCACCTGCTCTGACTGATGACTATACACAAGAGCCTAGACGTCAGAGGCCATAAATGAATACTTTTTTGTATCACATTATGGTGATCAACATAGTAGAATAGATGATGACCATTCAGAAAACTTCAGTTCCTTAAGTGGCCACCTAAGGCTGCCTCCATAGACCTCCATATTAAAACCAGCCAAGTCTCATTGTAGGGTATCATGGAAACAACAGTGATTTAGAGCATGTTTTTAATATTTTATACTTGTAAACTAGTAAAGTGGACTACATTACTTACAGAGCATCAAATGGGATCAAAAGGAATACAACACAAGAAACAAACACATGGAGACAGATAATCCACAAGACTGTTCACCATCAGTCCTGCATCATTTTTCCTCTTTCAGCTCTCCCCAGTGAGCGTAAGCCTCGTCTAATATTCACTCTTGCTCTTTGTTTACTCAAGACAAGATCCTCTTTGGTTTCTCTGCCGGATCTGCCACGTCTCTGAGAATTACAAGCTCCATACCTCCATCTTATAGTGAACTGCTGGCTAACTCCAAAAGCGGGGGGGGGGGGGGGG
>JAVQJX010047278.1:0-19541 GCA_036025115.1 Ambassis agassizii
GTACATCAGGTCAAACTTGTGGTCCAGTCGGGCCCAGGCCTCAGCGATGGCGGTGGTGTTGCTCAGCATGCAGACGGCCCTCTGCACCTTGGCCAGGTCTCCTCCAGGAACCACAGTGGGAGGCTGGTAGTTGATGCCCACCTTGAAGCCTGTAGGACACCAGTCCACAAACTGGATGGTGCGCTTGGTTTTGATTGTGGCGATGGCGGAGTTCACATCTTTGGGCACAACATCACCACGGTACAGCAAACAGCAGGCCATGTACTTGCCATGGCGAGGGTCACATTTCACCATCTGATTGGCTGGCTCGAAGCAGGCATTGGTGATGTCAGCTACAGTAAGTTGCTCATGATAGGCCTTCTCTGCAGAGATCACCGGAGCGTAGGTGGCCAGAGGGAAGTGGATACGAGGGTAGGGCACCAGGTTGGTCTGGAACTCTGTCAGGTCCACATTCAGGGCCCCATCAAAACGCAGAGAGGCAGTGATGGAGGAGACAATCTGTCCAATCAGCCTGTTAAGATTGGTGTAGGTGGGGCGCTCGATGTCCAGGTTCCTGCGGCAGATGTCGTAGATGGCCTCGTTGTCCACCATGAAGGCGCAGTCAGAGTGCTCCAGGGTGGTGTGGGTGGTCAAGATGGAGTTGTAGGGCTCCACCACAGCCGTGGACACCTGAGGAGCCGGATACACGGCAAACTCCAGCTTGGACTTCTTGCCGTAGTCAACAGAGAGACGCTCCATCAGAAGGGAAGTGAAGCCGGAGCCGGTTCCACCTCCAAAGGAGTGGAAGATGAGGAACCCCTGGAGCCCTGAGCACTGGTCAGCCTGAAACATTAATAATTGACATGTCAATGTCATCTATCCAAATGCTACTTGTCCAAAGTGTTTTTCATTTGAGCTCACCAGTTTACGAACTCTGTCCAGAACCAGGTCGATGATCTCCTTCCCGATGGTGTAGTGACCACGGGCGTAGTTGTTTGCTGCATCCTCCTTTCCGGTGATGAGCTGCTCAGGATGGAAGAGCTGACGGTAGGTTCCTGTACGGACCTCATCTGTAATCAGATACACTGTTGTTCTTACCAGCAGCTCTCAGATGAAACCTACACCACACAATCAGAGTGCACTGACCGATAACAGTCGGCTCCAGATCCACAAAGACAGCTCTGGGAACATGTTTGCCGGCTCCAGTTTCACTAAAGAAGGTGTTGAAGGAGTCGTCTCCTCCTCCGATGGTCTTGTCGCTGGGCATCTGACCGTCCGGCTGGATGCCGTGCTCCAGGCAGTAGAGCTCCCAGCATGCATTGCCTATCTGAGCTCCAGCTTGGCCAACATGAACAGAGATACACTCACGCTACAAACAGAAAATAATAACACATCCTTAAAAGACAGACTGTAAACAGCACAAAGTGGTTTTTAACACACTAAGATGTGATCAGGAGTCTCACCATGGTTCAGCCGCTCTCTGCAGTCCCTCGTTCACCTGAGATGAGTGTCTGGGGAAGTGTGTGTCAGGTGTGTGTGCAGGAAGCTGTTTTATAGAGCAGCATTGCTAGGCAACAGTGTGGCATGTTGTGGTAACCGGAGGAGCAGGAGAAGAGAACAAACAGGTCGTTGGATGAAAGATGAGGAGCACCAAAAAAAAAAAAAAAAAAAAAAAACGCCTCAAACATGAGGAACAATGACCTGAGAGGCTGTGACATGTGACCCGTCACTGCTCGGCCTCTCTTTAGTTTTCACGTTAGTTTAAATCTCCTGTTTATGCAGCAAACAGACACCACAGAGCTGAAGAGGCTTCTGTTACAGGTCGGCCTCACATTTGCAATGCAAAGCTAGCAGATGTGTGCTTTATTCAGGTCAATGCTAAGCTAAGCTATACAGGTGATCTGTGTTTAGGTGTGTGTTCATGTGAAGGTAACCGTGGAGATGCAGGCCTCTGTCAGAACATGTAGGGTTTCCCTGGTTACTCTGTGTTTGTGACGCTCCAACACATAGCAGCGCGTTTCTCAACAACAACAGCTTCGACCGGACCGTGACTCAGGGCTGCTGCTGCTTTGGACCCTGCCGCTCCGGACAGTCCCTCTAATGTCAGTCAACACGCAGCATCGACCCTTCAGTAATGTGTAACCGCTGATCTCCATGGAGACCCTACAAACTGAAGAGGACTCTGAAACCCTCACTGCTATGTGATCCATTGTTGGACCGGATTAAGCCCCCCCCCTCCCTCTTCCCACTCCCATCTGAATGAGGTTTAGCTGCTCTGTTGTGTTTTCCACATGGCTGCATGTCCACTTGTTACACAAACATCAAAGGTCACGCAATGTCAGCACCAACGCTCGGCCTGACCACACTGCCACCAGGTGGTGGCGAGAGGAACGACAGGACATTGTGATGTGATCCAGCAGATGTTCCTTTATTTCCACATATTGAGTTCATGCTGTGTAAAAACAGATTGTGTGTTTATAATGTGTCTTAGATGAAGACAAAAAAAAACAGCAGCTGAGTTTTCTGATGAAAAATAAAAGCATTAGAAAACCACACATCAACGTCACGTCCTCCCAGAGACAGCAGTGAGGAGCCACTGTTCCCTCTGACAGAAACTAACAGGTGGCGTTTCACAGAGAGGGTTCATGCAGGGCAACATAAAACACTCATACAGTACATCCACGAGGGGTCCGTCCTGTTCAAACGACACATCATGAGTCCGTCTGGAAGAGATAAAAATGCGACTACTTTGAAATAATGGTGCCTCATCATGATAACTCTGAATGTCGTGTGCATTCAGGGTGGCTCAGGCAGATCGTCACACCTGTGAGGGGGAGGAGCCGGTCGGTGGGACGTCACACCTTCTGGGTGAAGTTCTCAGGGAAAACGCCTTTAGCGGAAATGTCCTTGTTCTGCAGCCAGTGAGACTCCTTCAGACCCAGGAGCCAGCCGTCATCCTGCACAGGAAACAGGAAGTGATGAGGAAGTGACGCAGCATGGCGCAAAGAAGACACCAGATGTTTACGGACCTGCTCGTCTGGGGCGTCAAAGGCCAGAACCAGCACCATGTCTCCGATCTTCAGCTCCAGCTCGTCGCTGTCGGTGGCGGCGTACTCGTGTATCGCCTTCACCTGGAACACACGCACAGCATGTATGTCACCGCCTGGGAGGAAACCCTGCCGCTCTGAGGCAGCGTGTGCTCACCTTGTAGAGGAATCCTGGAGGCAGCTCGCCGTCGGAGCCGTTGGTCACCGGACTCTGAAACAGAGCAGAGTGTGGTTAGAAGGTCTGAGCAGCACAAAGACGGTGTAACACCTGAGGGGGAGGCAGACAGCAGGAGGGGAGGTTCTTTCTCTGAGCCTCTCTGAGGGATTCAGGACTTCCTGGTCCCACCTGCGTCCCGTCATCACCGCCCCAGCCTCCCTGTGCCACGTCATCACCATCCTCGTCCCAGCTGGGCTCAGTGTCGGCCTGAGCGGCGTGGCCTGCGTCGTCGCTCCAGCCCTCCTGAGCCTCGGCTGTCTCTGCGTCGTCCCAGCTGGGTTGCGTGTAGCTCTGAGCGCTGCCTTCATCATAATCCCAGCCGCCCTGAGCTTCCTCTGAGTACTCGTCATCGCCAGGCTGCGACGCCTGCTCTGTGTCGGCCTGTTCTTGCTACAGGGTCAAGGTGTGTGGTGCATCATGGGAGTAACGAAGGGGAGGTGGACGGGCAACAGTGAGGAGGGAATTAAAGGACGAAGGAAGGAGGTTCGGATGGATGAAAGGAGGACAGTTTATTTCAAAGGCTTTCAAGATGGAGGAAGGAAGAGTCTAAAGAGGGCGGAGCCTGAGCGGCGCGCTTACCCACGAGTCCCAAGATGGCGCCTTTTGTGCAGCAGTGAGAAACAACAGAGCGTTTGTCATGTTATTTACCACAACAAGCACAAACATGAACACGTGTGCAGCTCACAGGAAGAGGAAGCACACACAGACACACAATCAGCTCATCAATCAGCTTATCGATCCCCAGTGATCAGCACATGCAAAGTGACACACAACGGCGTGCACACACATCACACACAAACAGACTGACTGTTTACATGCATCCAAACTGTCCCCATGACCATACACTCTGATCACTGATCAATACACTCTGATCACTGATCAGTTCGTCCTGCATGTAAAAACTCTCTGAGCCTCCTCTGACCTTTGACCTTTGGATGAAGCACACCCACCTTAGGAGCAGGAAGTGTGACAGGCTGTAATACCTCCACATCCCAGTCCAGCAGGTTCAACCCTGACTCACACTGCCTCACACACACACACACACACACACACACACACATTCAGTCCATCTATCCAACAGGCTCTGGCTGTGTTCCTGAGCTGTACAGTTGTGGGTCTGACCTGCGGTGCTGGACTGGAGTCCTCATCCTCTGACAGCCCACTGAGCTGCCGGTCCTGATCCGGGGACGGCGTCGGTCTGGGAGGGGGCCGACTGGGAGGAGGACCGGGCCTCTGCACGACCAGCGAGGGTTAAATCAAAAACACACAGGCGCACACATGCGGTGAGACAAAAAGGTGTTAGTACACACACACACACACACACACACACACACACACTCTGATCCAGGCTGTGCGTTACCTTTGGTGCTGCTGAGCTGGCTGATTCACTGTGGTTGGCTTCCTCACTGTGAGGAAGAGGAGAACGTGAGGACGAAGATTAAAAACAAAGAGTCCACATGCACTTCTCAGCTTCCACCACACGAGGGCAACAAACAAACACAAACAAGATGAAGTCCAAGCACCACACTCCTGTTGTTTCAAAGAATTTGAGATTATAATCCAGCAGCAAACATCGGCGGCCTCGTGCAGTTTTTACCTCTTTGCACCGTCTCCTGTCTTTGAGGCTGCAGTGGCGTCTTTTCTGCAGCAGGGGGCGCCATGAGGAGCGTTAATCTACATGTGTGTTTACATCTTTAAGGTGAGTGTGAAGTGTGCGACTGGACTCACTTGAGCTCCCGCTGCTCCTCCAGTTTGGTCATGATGTCGTTCAGGTTTTGGCTGAGCTGTGAAGGAGGACGCACAGATTAGCAGCTGATCGAGCTACTGATCAGACTGATTGATCATGAGAGACTCACTTTGCTCATCTCTTTGTGGAACTTCTCCTGATGACCTGCCATGCTCTGGAATGTGTTAACATAGATGCCAACACGACTGCGAACACACACACACAGGACGTTTAAATGATGACACAGTACACTGAACGCTTCCTCCTCCTCCTCCTCACCTGTCCCACAGTACAGGAAGCTCGTCTTGTAGCTCCACGTTCAGCTCCTCGAAAATCTTCTGAGCTCGGCCCAGCTCCTCCTCCGCCTGCACACATGACAAACCACAACATGAGTGTGTGTCTTTACAGCAGCATGACTTCCTGTCAGCACGGCAGCATGCAAAGCAAACACACAGGGTTTCATATGGAGGCTGTGAGGGGTGCAACTGATTGGGGATCAATTTATAATTAGATCATGTGACAGGAGGAGGAGGAGGAGGAGTCAATGAGGAACCAGAGTTTCACCTGGTTGTAGGAGAGGTTAGTCTGAGCCACCTGGTGAGCTGATATCAAACCCTGAGCCCAGCTGGGAGCCGCCATCTCCAACAGGGCTGCTGGCTAACCACACACACCATGCAAGAGACAGACAGAGGGACAGAGGGACAGACACAGAGGCCAGGACAGAAGAGGGACAGAAGAGGGACAGACATAGAGGCCAGGACAGAAGAGGAAGAGCAAACAGTTCAAGACAAACATGTTAAAATTCATCAGAACGGTTAATCAGCTGCTGCGTGTTTGGTTTGTCTGTCTTAAGGTGGTCTGAGTGAAACTCTTCATTCCACCTTAAGTCAAAATTCAGCATGCTCACACACAGACACACACACACACACACACACACACACTGGTGGTTACCTTGGCGATCTTGGCCTCGTCCTTCTTCTTTCCTTTCTGTAAGGACGCGAAGTGATGCCGGGCGCTGTCAAAGTCCACCATCTTCCTGTCCCGCTTGGCGATGCGCACCTGCAGGACAGATTTCCAATGTCTGCACTGGTTTGTAAACATCACTCACACACACACACACACACACCTTGATATCAGGAAACTGAGCCAGGTATGTGTCCATGGGGAGCAGGGATGTGTCCGTCAGGTTCTGGTGGTAGTCTAACCACAGGGTGTCTGTGTCCTGAAAGACATTGACAACACTCAGATACAGACTCTGTCCTGTCCTGCATTGTGTCCAACAAACTGTGGGACACATGGGGACTTTACCTCCAAGTTATTGTCCATCTCCTTCTCTATCATCTCCTTCAGGGAAGAGAGCAGCATGCAGAGAAGGAAAAGAAGGAGGACACACAGGAGACAGTGAGACATGCAGTGAGAGTGAGACATGCAGTGAGACACGCAGTGAGACACGCAGTGAGAGTGAGACATGCAGTGAGACACAGTGAGACATGCAGTGAGACATGCAGTGAGACATGCAGTGAGACATGCAGTGCGACACACAGTGAGACAGTGAGACACACAGTGAGACACAGTGAGACACAGTGAGACACACAGTGAGACACACAGTGAGACACGCAGTGAGACACAGTGAGACACGCAGTGAGACACAGTGAGACATGCAGTGAGACACAGGACACAGTGAAACACACAGGAGAGAGTGAGACATGCAGTGTTGTCACACAGACTCCAGAAGACAGACAGAAGACGTCCTGTCTCACCTCCACCAGTGAGTCCATCTCTTCTTTACCAAACCAGTCCGGCTCGTACATGTCAGCCAGACAGTCCTGCAGCCGCCGCGACGCGTCATGCAGCGCTGAAACACACACAGAGGACATGTCAACACACACACACACACACACACACACACACACACACACTTACTTTTCACTGCTGTCAGGTAGGTTTTCAGGTCTTTCTGCAGTTTGGTTCCTTCTGCCTGAAACACAGCACAGATTATTGATTATTGATGAGCTCACAGTATAATCTGGATTAAAGGTAAAAATGTCCGCTGACCATCTGCTTGTTGAATTTGGCCACCATCTCCTCAAAGGCGACGTCACGTGTCTCATCTGCTTTTCCCAGCTTCTGCAAAACCTGCATGGAGGACAAGAGGGACGAGAGGGACGTCCATCAGTCAATCATTAATCAATCAGCTGTCAATCATCCCTCCCTGTCTCTTCCCTTCCTTCAGCTCCGCCTTTTCTAAATCAGGACGGACTGTCGGCGTGTCAGGGGTCAAAGGTCACGGCCTGTGGGACCGTCTGTCCATTTCAGCATATTTACAGTTTTGTCCACATTTCAGTCCCTTCTGAACACAACAGACACACAAAAAGACACAAAGTGTGCAGACATTCTTTGTTGTTGTTGTGTTGCTGCTAATCTGATCAGATGACTGACAGGCGGCCACCTGCTGCTGTAATCCTGTGACAGACACACAAACCACACAGGGGACTTCCCCACTGCTGACACACACACACACACACACACACACCTTCATCATCATCATCACCTGGACAGAGTGTGTGTGTGTTCACATGAGGCTGCAGTGTGTCCTCACAAAGACACAGAATGTGTGTGTAGCCGTCGGTGTTCAGTTACAACCACCCCAAAAATACACACACACTCACACTCACACTCACACACTCACAGAGTTTGTGGGGTATTAAGAGACAGTCCATGACAGCTAAATATAGACACACACACCCACACCCGCAGCAGAGAGGCATGCTGGGAGTCCTGGACAGGAGGGACAGGTGTGTCGGGGCGACTTCGAGGTTTGATAAATCTGGATCAGATTACTAATCTCAGAGAAGCTAAAAAAAAAAGTTACAAAAAGTGATCAGGAGGTGCAGGAGGCGGCGTGCCAGCAGACGGACAGCTGAAGCCGCCTCCCCCCTCCTCCCCCCTCAGAGGGAAGATGATACTCTGACCTTCCTTTTTCCTCCCTGAGCCTGAACGCTCATCTGATGGGACACAAGACGTCTCTGAAGGGAATCCCCTAATCCCACCTGACTCCAGATTAAAGCTGAATAAAGTGACACATCCCTCTTCTTCTTCTTCTTCTTCTTCTTCTTCTTCCTGTGTGACTGACAGCACCGCCGCCGCCGCTGTGACACTGAGGTGATTAGAGGGTAAAACCTCAGCAGGCTTAAGCAACAGGAGTGATTAGGACAGACAATAATAACTCGGAGCTGCACTCAGACTGTTGATCAGGTTTCATGTGGACACTTTTATCACTCAGTCACACAGAAACACATGAATCCACATAGTTTTATGAATGGAGTCATTGAGGTGTGAACATCCGGGGCTTTGGCCCCTTTAGACCCCCTGAAAACATGCTTTTATGGTGAGCGGGCTGCTTCCAGTCCGCGCAGCCTCACAGTTTCAGTATTAATGCTGCGCGGATCCCGTTTCACAGCCGGACACTGTGTCCTCTCGGCTCAGCGCACAGAGGCGCGCTCTTACCTTCTCCTGCGCCCTGGTCAGTCTCTTCTGCACGTTGATGGCCAGTTTCCCGGCGGTGACTCCTTTCCCTGTTTCAGCCATGCTGCGCGGCGTGGAGGACTCCCTGATGGTGTCAGGCCCGGCGAAGAAGGAGGAGAGGACAGGCGGAGGGACAGCCTCCTGTGGATACCGACCGTGCGTAAAACCCCTCTGAACGCGCGCCGCGCTAATCCACCGACAGCTTCTTAAAGGTGCAATGCGTAATTTAATCCCGGTTCTGTGACAGAAAAACAAGAAAACAGGTGAAGTTCGGCGCAGACAGATCCAGACTCCGTCCTGCTCTCTGCTCTTACTGTTAATTGATGAAGACTCGAGCCCGGTGCGCGCAGCTCTCAGGTTTCCTCCTCTGTCACGTCTTAAAGGCGCAGCAGGCAGCAGGCTGGTATTATTAGCAGACAACTGTTGCATACATTCATGGTGCGTTGTCTTATTTTTGCGCCCACCATCCTGTCAGATGTGGGGGCTAAATCATTCCTAAAGTCCTAACCCCCCCCCCCCCCCCCCACACACACACACACACACTCTGGGTCAGCACAGGCCCGTTCAGACAGGTAACCCTTCACACAGTAACATGACTCAGCGTCTCATTTCAGATAATTTAATTTCAAAAATAAATCTTTTCACCCAAAATAACTTCATAAAGATTTATAAACACTTAAATATGCTCTTATATTGACTCTATGTGACAACGTTACAGAAGCTTCTCCTCATGTGAGGGCATCCTGTGAGGTTGTTTTATATTATTGGACTCTTTATTTGAAGGAAAATAACTTTAAAGTGAACTTTTGGAGGTGAACTTTGCTCCGTCTGTCTTTTCCTCAGCAGGAAGTCTTCTCTGAACCCCCCCGTGGCTCAGGTCCTGTTTTTGGTGTCCTTTCTGTCCTCACCTGTCCTCCTGAGTCACACCGAGCGGGTGGAGGTGCAGCAGCTTCCTCCCCAGCCAGTGTAAAAGCTGCGAGTACCAGTGGATGCCGTCCCCGTGGCCCCCAGTGGCCCCGGTCCAGCTGTGGATCAGCCTGAGTGGGGCGAAGGCCCAGTGAGCCAGGGAGTGCTGGTCCACCACGGCGTAGCAGGACGCCACCACCCCGTCCACCACCACCGTCCCCTGTCGGGTCAGAGGTGCAAACGCCCCCCTCCTCTCTGTCACACTGAGCCGGCGGACACGGGACAGACGTCCCTCTCTGTGTCTCTGTCCCGCCTCCCCCTCTGACACCAGCACACACTGTCCCGGCTGGACGTCGCTGGCGTACGCGGTCCTGAGGGCGGCGTGACCCGGCAGCGCCCCCTCTGAGCAGTTCCCCTCAGTCACAAACAGGAGGTGGGCTGCGGTGAGCGAGAGCTGCGCCCCGGCTTCCGTCTGCAGGGTGTAGAAGAGTCTCCGGGTGACGGGGTCCCGGTCCAGGAAGGTCAGGACCTCAGTGTACAGCAGCTCGCCGCGCCCGTCGCTGCCTGACGAGGACAGGACTCGCTCACCGGCTCGCAGCTCACTGATGGACTTCTGAGCGCCGCTGTCCAGTGTGACCAAGGCGTCGCCGGGGAAACAGCCTCCAGACTTTGCTGCCACTGAGTGGTCTGAGGACACAGAGAGGACAGGCGGACGTAAGACTCCAAATACTGTTTTTATGCTTCTATATGAGAATCTTTTGAACCACATATTGACTTTTTTCTGAAGATAAAAGCTGCTTTTTGCATGACTGTGACGCTGACAATGAAAGTGACCCGTGACGACTGACTCAGCTCTAAATATTTGGTCGGGGTAGGAAAGCCGAGGTCAGGTGATAAGATAAATCACCTGAAGGAGGAAGGAGCAGAGCGGGGAGATGAGCAGCGGGTTAATCATCTGACAGTCTAACTGTCCTGCAGAGAGAGACTGTGCTCATGACTCCCTCTTTTTCAGTTCTTTGCTGCCCCCTAGTGGCTGTTCCCTCTACAGGGCCTTTCTGTGGTAAAGAGCTTTTCCTCAGCTGGCAGATTTTTTTTTTTAGAGGAATTTTGAGGAGAAAAGGAAAAAAAGAGAAATAAAAAACATGAAAAAAAATACCAACTTGATTGGTTGCCCTTCTGATCAAGTCAAGGACTGGGCCCTCGCAACCCGATCTGGGAGGGAAGAAGAGAGGAGGGAGAAGAAGAAGAAGAGGAAGAAGAGGAGGAAGAGATGAAGTCAGAAAAGGGAGACAGAAAAGAAGAAGTTACCACTCAGTGTCAAAAAGTGTCAGGACGGCTTTAAGTGCATTTTAACAGGACGGTGCCACCTGCAGCTCTGTGTGACCTGTGAAGGCTGCAGCTACGCTCAGCATGTGGAGCCAGGATGTGAGCGTTTCAGGGGCTAAAGCTCAGATACAAACCAACATGTGACCCTCTGGACTTTAAACTCAAACACCTTCTGATGCTGAAGAGCAAAACGCAGCCTGAGTGTTTACAAAGCACAGAGGAGGAGGAGGAGGAGGAGGTGAGTGCTGAGAGGAGGAAGAGGAAGCAGCCTGCGCCCGCTCACCTGACTTGACGCTGCAGTGGATGTGGGCTTTGGACTCATAGTAGACCCAGTCGAACCCGGCCTCCACCGCCAGCCGTGCCAGCATGGCGTACTTGTTCCTGTCGCGGTCTGAGGTGGTGATGTCCACCGCCCGGCCCTCGTAGTGCAGCGACTCCTCCGAGTGGTGGCCGTCCTCGTCCCAGCCCTCGGTGACACGCAGCCGGACCCCGGGCCAGAGGTTCATCACCGAGATGGCCAGAGAGTTCAGCTTGTCTTTGCAGCGCTGCAGCAGAGGACACACAGCGTCAACAACACAAGTATGTGGACACATTTACCAGCAGCACAAAGACCCTGCTCTCTGCCTCTGTGGCTCCAGCCTTCCCACAATGCACCCTGCTTGGTGTTTGCTGTCTGTGTTAGGGACTGATGGGGCTGCAGGAACAAGAGGAGCTCAGCGTCCTCTAAACCTGGAGTCTGGTCAGGGTGAGCAAACAGGGGGTGAGAGGGCCCATTGAAGGACTGCAGTCTGAGCCGCTTGTCTCCTCCAGAGACACTCAGAGGGACGGGGACAGACTGAACACAGTGTGACCCCTGAGCCGCGCAGCTTTAATCAAAGAAACCCAAAGTCTGAAAGCGTTTCAGCAGTGAAACCTGCAAACTGGGATTAAACCCTATAAATGTCTCTTTCCATGCTGGCTGTGATAAGAATAGCCCGCGGCCGCGCGGCCACAGATGCCTTTTCACGGTGTGGATTTGAAGCTCTTATGTTTTCTCTGTGCGGTCACAGCAGCGAGCTGCACTCCATAAATCAGACGCTACATTTTGTTGGTTTTCCTTTCAAGGTGTGCAGATCTGCGGGGGTTTCTGCAGCATCAAACCGCTGGCTGCACAAACATTGGACGCGCGGGGCTGACAGCACGCGCATACGCACACCTTTACACTGCAAAAAGTGTCCGCGCGCATCCTGCTCTACCTGTTTCAGGCCGCTCAGTCAGGAGCGGCACTTTTTGCAGCTTCGCCCTGAACAGTCGCGTCTGTATGCGGCGCCCAGGAAAGGCGAATAAAAAATCGGTATAATTAAGGCTTCAACACAAGTGAAGCGGGCTATTTTTACACATGCGCAGTGCGAAAACAAACAAAAAGTAACAGGGAATGGTAAAAGACAAACAGGAGGCTGTCTGCTGCGGCCTGGAGCTCATAAATTGTGCGCAGGTCAGCGCTGTTGACGCGCCGCGCGCAGAGAGAGCGTCATTCATCATTCAGACACAAAAACAGGATCAATAAAGTCTGATTTTAAATCATTATGATTGTGTGCTGCACATGCGCAGCGCAGTGCGCGCACAGCGAGGTGACAGGTCCAGACGGGAGTGCGCCCTTTCATTCCTCCTCCCCACGTGGGCCTGTGGACATAAACGGGAGGAAGCCCGCGGTCACAAGAGCCAGATATAAATACTTTATTCCTGGGGAAATTGGGAGTCAAATAAATTCCAGTCAGGGCCACATCAGTGACGGTGTCGTAAAGATTTTCTGACAGTCCAAAAGGCGACTGTTAACTGTGAGCAGCGCGGCTAAAAACGACAACAGCGTAAACACGAGCCGGGCTCTAACCAAACAGGACTTTTGGCTGTTTTTCCACCAAAAACATGATGTCAAACAGAGGACACAGTGTTTTAATTAAGCGCCACCGCTCCGCCGGACATTTTTAGATGGGGTTGCCCTCTTTTACGCACGAGCTGCCCACAGTGAAGCTCTGATTCAAAGCGGTCACCTCCGCTGTGTCAACAAGCTTCCAGCACTGAGTGCACAACAGGCTGAGCAAACACACAAAGGAGGAAAGAAAAAGAGAAAAACAAAATAAACTCGACACGACACGAGGAGCAGATAAGAGCAGGGCAAAGTGCAGCAAACAGCTGATGGACGCACGCGGGACGTTACCTGTGTCATCATGCGGTCTGCGCCCGTGTTCTCCTCATCCTTGAAGATGATGTCGGGGTTGTAGTTGGGGGTGAGCTCCTTGAAGCGCTCAGAGCTCCGGGTTATTTTGCCCTCGTACCTCCCGCTGGCTCCTAACGTTTTCTCCGCCACGTTCGGACTGAACTGCTTGTAGGCGAGCGGCACGAGCTTCCGCGGTGACCGTCTCTTGCCATAACCTCTGCCCGGGCCGCAGCCCTCACTCACCGGCGACAGGAGAAAAGCGCACCCGGCGAGGCACGTCACCAGCGTGGGGAGCAGCATTCCGCCCCGGGGCCGGTGTGTCAGCCCCCCGGCGGGAGGCCGAGCTGTCACTGCGCTCTGTCTGTTGTAGTGTCTCCCTCCGCGTGGCTTCCCTTGGTGGTCTTAGTGAGGAGGTGCCGAGCTCATCCCAGAGTCCCCCAAAAGGTCCCGGCGCGTAAAAGTGTCCAGTGCGCCGCTGCAGAGAGCTGCGCTGCGCTGCCACACTCCTGTCCCCGGTGCGCGCGGAGGCAGGGGCATAAATAGGCGAGGTGAGTTTATCTTGGCACGCGGGTTCAAAGCTGTCCCTCTGTGTCCAAGCTGTGAGAAACGGGCTACAGACAGACACGGAGGCGCGCCGTGCGTAGGCTGGCTGCGCCTGTTGGGCACGGTGGTCAAAGGGTGTCCCCGCAGCGGTTTCTGCCTCTCGGCTTTGCTCTGAATGCGTCCCTGTGGCGCAGCGCTGTTGGCAGAAGCGGGAATGGAAGAGATCCTACTACAGTACAGATGAGGTGTCGCGGGAGAAGAAGAAGACCGCGCCCTGCTGGACCTGCCCTCTGCTCCGTGCTCTCCTCCCATCGGGGTGGCACAGGCCGCCTTCATCTGTTTATTGTCAGCTGGAACTACAGCCAAAAGGACACACACACACACACACACACACACACAGAGCCACGAGACCGTGCAGGGCTGGCTGGCACGCGCTCACTGTGTCCTTTGGACCCGCGTTCTCAAGTCAAGACGCAGGTGCGCGCATCAAAGCCTGCAGAGCTCTGCCTCAGACCCCCAACATGATCTCAGCTCCACATTTAGACCCCATGAAGCCTGAACGTCTTCCCGCCGCCACCTTCCTGTGTTTGTGGTGACAGGTCTGACACAGTGATGCCACAGACATCAGCTGTGGATAATGGAGCGGTGAATTATGGGGGGAAAGGTCGAGTTTCACTAACATGACACCCTGCTGCTGAGCCCGATGAGCCCGAGCTGATGTCACCCAGACCAAAGCGGGTTTCTGAGGAGCAGCGAGGGGCCACATGGCTTCTGTTCGTATTTAAATGCGATGAAAGGTCCTGATGTGGAATCTGTGAAACTCAAACACTGAACGCTCAACTGGAACTTCAATCACATTCCCAAGATGCTGCAACACCTTGAGTCAACATGTCACTGTGCTCTGAAAAAGGAGGAGAAGAAGAAGAGCCGCCGTCTGAACACCTCAGGACAAAAGCAGTCAGAAGATCAGGCGTCACACTTTAATTCAGCTACAGCTGCTTTTTCCCTACATTTAACAAAAGTGATTTTATCATTATGTGCTGATCAGTGAAAGAAAGAACAGGAAGCTTCTTTCTTTACATTAAAGTCAAAGTTTGCTGACGTCATCTGAACAGTCCCACTTTCTTCTTCTTTGGTCTGGAGGGCTGATGCTCAGCGGGGTCAGACGTGGCCGGAAGAGACTGCAGGAGGAGGAGTGTTTGGTTTTTATTCTTTTATCCAACAATAAAACACCTGAGGAGGCCGTCTCCTGCTGTACCTGCTGCACTGTGGGTCTGTCGGCCATCTTGGCTCCAGATGTGTCCCCCTTCCTGACGGGGTTTCTGTCCCCGTCAGCAGGTTCGGTGCTGATTGGTCCAACACCTGGAGAGGACAGCAGGAGACCATCAGGTGGTTTGATGTGATTTTTGTTTTGATGGATGTTTCTAACGCACCTGGAGATGAGGCGAGGGCGCCCTCTGTGGATGCAGGCTGCTCCTCTGGAGGTTTCCGTGCGTTTCCGTGCATGATGACGGCGGCGTGCAGCAGCTGGAGGTCGGCGTTGAAGCCCTGAGCGCCCTGCTGGTCAGCGCTCAGCAGAGGAAGAGCCTGATGAAGACGAAGGAGAGAGGACGTGATTATCCAGAAACTTCCTGTTCAGGCTGCTGTTTGCCTTACGGCCCTGCTGAGGGAGTCACATGTCCGAGGCGTGATGCGGGGTGATTTTCGGCACAGCTGACCACAAGTAAGAGACACTGAAGCGCACAGATAAGGCTGCAGGTAGGCGACATTATGCGGACGCACGGCCGACACAGAGGAAAACACTCGCTCCTTTTTCCCCCGATGAAGAACTCTCCGAATTAGCTCCTCAAATATTGACCAGGAGAAATTGGTGGTCTCCTGCTCGCTGTCAGTGCAGAGGGGCTCCTAAACACACTGTGGTCAGGTTTCGAGGTTTCGCATTGATTTATTTTCGTTATTTGTTTGTTTAAATATCGTAAAAATAAATGTATGCTCTGGTGAGGCTTCGTTCTGCTTCGGGCACAGAGAAAGCAATGTGCTGCGGGGAAAGCAGCAGAAAGCCCACCTTACCCCCCCCTCTCCTCCCTCCTCCTCCTCTCTGGCTGCTCACTTCACATTATTTAATGTGAATGTTGAGCTCAATTTGTTGGATCCGGCTGTCATCAGGCTTCCAGACATGTCTGTGTATTTTGGTCCCTCTGAGGTGAGGACAGGTTTGTTATCTGGAAGCAGAGCGAGGCGCTTACAGCAGGTCAGGACCCGCTCCGGAAAGTTCCTTCCTGCTGTCAGAACAGAACAGAATCCACCAATAGGGGCGCAGGATGAGGCTCACCTGGCGGCCCCGCCCCCTGTCCTACAGCGCTGTGTGGGGAAGGTGATGAGCGTTAGCGCTCTCTATTCTTAGCAGGTCTGTTTTAGTCTGTGAGCGGGGGGGGGGGGCTGCTGGTGCCCGGCAGTCTCACACCCCCTCATCGTCGCCCCGCTCCTGTTTACTCTCTCGCCTTCGCTTGCTGGCGCCCTGACCTCAGCTTCCCGTCTCCACTCCAGGAGCGAGGAGCCGCCGGCGTTTGAATCAAACTGCACTGAAACAGGCAGGTGCAGCGTTCAGCTCTAAACGTATCCCAGGATGCTCTCTGCTCCTGCAGGACAGACGTGTTCACGCGCCGCGTTTTGTGTCGCTGCTCTCATGTTGCTCATGATGTCTTTGCGGGAAGCCGCGCTCGGCCCGTCCAGGCCAGCAGCTGAAGACACGGGGGCAGCAGCCAGGCCACAGAGGGCCTAATTACAGAGGCAGAGCAGGGACAACCCTGTGGAAACTGTGTGCAACTGAGGAGGAGGATCCACTGTGTGTGGACGGGTTGTTTTTCACATACAGCTGCAAAACAATCATCATTTCATTAATAATCAATCAAATCCAAAGTGTCCCAGGCACCAGGCTGCAGACTGTGATAAATATTCTGCATCAGCCTCGCCCACTTACCAGCCGGGCCCTGAATTCCTCAGGTATGTGAGATAAAGAGCTGTGGCTGCTGTTTATGAGCACAGCGGTCAATGATTGACTGAGGAGGCAGATCACACAGCTTCTCCGTCAGATCGGAGACTGTTCCACCTGCAGACTCCAGCCTGATCAATACGAGCAGGCCGTCCCTGCTCCTCCAGCCTGCTCTGAGTCAAAGTGTGTATTTTGGACTCCATCAGCCGCTGTGGTCGAGCTTCCTGCCCTGCTCTTAACTTAGAGCTCTGCCTGCAGCACACAGATATTAGGATGTGACTCCTCCTGCGGTGCCAGCTTCACATTCTTCAAGTCAACCAGAGAAAGTTTCTCATTGTTTTTAAGCAGCTTCACACAACAACCTCCAATTTAAAAAGCAGGAAAAATTGGAGCCAGACTTGGAAGCCACAGCAGCTCCATTATGAGCCCGTGTGCAGCTCAGCGCAGTCGTTTAGTGGCCACTAATTGTCTTCACGCAGCAGCGCGGTTGCCGTGGAGCTGTGAAGCCGCCGTCTCATGAAACAGGAAGCGGTGACAGCGAAGGTCGGACATCATGTGACGCCGCTGCTGCTGCTGCTGCTGTGAGCCCCCACGACACACACATTGAGATCTGAGCAGCAGAAGCAGGTCTGCAGGAGGCCGGTGGGCCCTCAGAGCTGTTTTTACTGTGTGTGTGTGTGCAGGCTAATTCCACCATGTAAATGTTGACCTGCGCTGGGTGGGGTGTTTGTGTGGCGGCTTTTAGAGTAGAAAATAAAAGCCGCCGGTCCTGTCATCATCATCATCATCATCCTCATCCTCAGTGTGGGAATGAGGAGGAGGAGGAGGAAAAACTGAAAGCATTCTGCTCTTATTTAAAATGTGTCTCTTTAAAAAATTATTAATCAGGATTGTTGCCGTGGAGACGACACAAACAGGAGTCGATGGGCTCACAGGCGACACATGCCAAGGCGCTGCCGTGATA
The DNA here is from genome assembly GCA_036025115.1 of Ambassis agassizii. Taxonomy (NCBI): domain Eukaryota; kingdom Metazoa; phylum Chordata; class Actinopteri; family Ambassidae; genus Ambassis; species Ambassis agassizii. Next base: position 17,423 of record JAVQJX010047278.1, read on the forward strand.
GGTAAATACCGCACACACACGCTAAACGCCTCTCTGACTCTCACACAGCTCCGTCCCGTCTGTGTGTGTGATTCTCCGTTTGACGCGACATTTTTCTCAGACACGTTTTATTTCAGCTCGGACTTTTGTCTGAGGGCGGCCTCGTCGCAGCACGGAGGAATTTGCCACGAGAGAGAAGACTTTGATCCCTTCTTCTTCTTCTGTGGTGTCTGACCGCACGCTCGCCCTCTCCTGTCCAATGACGCGCTCACAGAAACGCCCCCCTGATGTAACTTTCCATGACTCCTCGTACCTGAGCTGGAGCTAAAAATGAGACCTGGTTCCTGGTTTGTCAACAACAACAACGTTCCTGCAGGAAAACCACCGAACGATGAGTCAAGCTGACGCACAGCCGGGTCAAAGTTTCTCTGTGATCCGCCGTTAAAAACCAAAAAGTGTGCAAACAGTTTGAGCACCAAAAAAAGTACAAATAAACACGGAGGAGCTCACAGCGCGACACATTCAACAGGTCTGTGTGAAATGCCCGATAACACACACACATGATAAATTCCACACATGAGCAAAGCAAACAGGGAAATGAAAAGACTCCGCCCCCTCGCCCTGTTGCGACAGCATCATGGCGGTTTGTGTAGGAGGACAGGTGTGTGTGTGTGTGTGTGAGTCATCCCACCTTTGCCATGAAGTCCTCTTTGTAGGTTTGCTCCTCAAAGACGTTGGTCTGCAGGCGCTCTGAGTTCAAACACATATTTTTCAGTTACACAATCAAACTATGGTTCAGGACCCCCTCAGAGGTCGCATGCTGTGTTGTGTGATGTTGTGTGATGTTGTGCACCTCTGCTGAGTGTGGCTCCGTTCTCTCTGTAGTCCTGGATCTCTGCGTCTTTCTGGACCAGCAGACCTGAAAGCTGCTCCACCTGCTGCTGCAGCAGGCGGCTCATGGCCAGCAGGGGGCGCACCAGCTGGCTGCACACCTTAAAAAAACACAACACTGTCAGAGTAAAAAACACAAAACACAGTCTGAAAAGTGGACCGTACCAAAGTGACCGGTGCGGGGGTGCAGTGGAACTCCCAGTAGAAAGGCAGACCTGCCAGCTCACTCTTCAGCCTCATGTGGATGCTGTCGCCCTCCTGCCGCGTCAGGGAGACCTGAGCCTGGTTCTGAGGCGCCGCTCCTACATCGCCTGACAGACAGGGCTGAACCACGTCACACAGGTGGGAGAAGAAGGCTTCGACAGGGGCGCGCAGACGCCTGTTCAGCTCCTGGACTCACAGAATAATCACAGAAAGATGAGTTCATTCCGATGCTGCAGCGGCTCGGCGCCCTGCGTTCGTCCGCTGTACCTGCGCCCGGCTCTGGATGGCGGCGGCGTCCATCCTCTCCTCCCACACACAGTGCATGTCCGTCAGCAGGACGCGGTACGCCGTGTCACCGAACCAGCTCTTAGCGAGCAGCTGGCAGCCGCTGATGCTCACAGGAAGCCAGGGACGCCGCAGGAGGACGTCCTCATCGGGGGGTCGGCTGGACTCCATCACCTCACATCATCACAAAGAGATGTTTGTGTTTTACAGCAGGCAGGAAGTGAGCAGAGTTATTTTCACTTTTATCAAATGTGTTTTTTTTTGTTTTTGTTTTTTTTTTTAAATCACTCACCTCTGAGGAATGTGGGCTCTCACAGATCCTCACAGAGCCGCAGCAGGCCGCATAATCACCACCTTGCAGGAGGCAGACCGCAGAGCCAGCTCCTGTTTTCGGGGAAAGAAACGAGACACTTCTCGTCAGTCATCATTTGAAACACAGAGGTTGACTCAGGCCAATTTGGAAAAACACAAAGACACCAAATCAGTAACTTTACGACGACAATATACCAACATAGAGAGCTGCAGCAGATTCCAGCGGTCAGAGTTAAATGCACGGACTTCAACAGAGACAGTAAAATAATCAAGAGGGGAAAAAAAAGAGCAGAAATGCTGAAAAAGAACGAGATAGCGAGAACGAGAGCCACACTAAGTAACATTTTCATGTTAATTAATCATCTTCGTAAGTCGGTAGATGTTAAAATGACACATTACAGGATGAATGAAGACCCCCTCAGCGCCCCCTGCTGTCTGTAGAGAGAAT
>JAVQJX010047282.1:0-13024 GCA_036025115.1 Ambassis agassizii
TGTTCTTTGGTTGACAATTTGTTCTGTAGAAAATTCCAATTACACCTGTAAATCATTATGTTTTTTCACAAAAAAAAGGAGGTTCATATGACTGAATCTCAGTTCCGTTTGTGTCATAAATATTCTGAGGCAACTCTGTAATAAATTTTGACTCTGAGCCATTCGTTCAGGAAGTCAGCCACTTCCTTAAGATAAGAGCTCTAATGCCATGCTCTGTAAGACCCTAAAAAAAGCCTACAACGTCAAGTGTCTTTGTCTTACCTCCACTTTCTCCACCACCTGTTTGCCAAAGGAGCAGACCTTGGTGGATGAGGTGATAATCATGTTCTCAGAGCTCTCATACTGGCTGGAGACACCATAAAAGAAGCTGCTGTCATCCTGCAGGTTTACACTGAGGTCCGCCTAGAGAAAAGTCACAAACCACATGTCTGTCACCTGTCAGTCTGTCCAAATGCATACGGTGTAAATCCATGTATAAAGAATTGCTTTCTTTTCAACATGTGAGGCATATGAGAACTACACATGCTCCATAATCTTAAGGATATCCTTTATAATCTGTAGCAACACACCAGACCTCTATTTTTCCGCTCACAGATACGGATCTCAAAGATAATTTGTGTCAGTCTGACAAAGACACATCACTGAAGGTGTTACGGCTCAATGACAGCTTGTGAGAGATTCTCAGTAAAGCCATGAGGTATCCACTGGACAGATCCTTGTTTACTTAGTGTAACACCAGCTTCAAGATTCCCAAGATGATGTGGATCTCTGTGTAAGACGAAGTGTCTATTCACTATAGGGATGTAAGAGATGCTAAAACAAAACGAAAACTATGGGAATGCCAAATATTTGTACACATGACAAAAAATTGACCTCCCAAAACACGATTTCTTCATCCTCAGGTGGAAGCAGATTTACACATCGCTGATCTTTGTTGTGGTTCTAGTCTGAATTGAGGTGTGTATAATCAGATTTGGGATCAGACTGAGGTGCCGTCTCCTCTGTCAGACAGCTGGGCTCTTTTACCTTTTCCCCTGTCGGGCTCTGGTCTTCTAATGGGCCATTGAGACAGCGCTCAGCCTCCTCTCATCTCTTCATCACCCTGTTCATCTTCATCCCTGGCTCATGTAATTCCTCTATTTGTCTTCATCCCTGGGGCCTAGTGACCCTCCCCGAACCGCCATTCCCTGCTTCCCTAACAGCCTGCGAGGGAATTCATCCAATTACAATCAGCAGCGTGCAATTGGCTGATTAGATCATGGTGGGCAGGCTGGCTGTGTAACAATTTAGCAGAGCCAGCTCAAATCGGATTCCCTGTGCACTTCAAAAGCGTGAGACAATCCGTTAGGACAGGGCCACGGGCGCTGAGGGGGGGTGAAGAGGAAGGTGGGGGAGAAGAGCAAGGCAGCCAGCGGCCGACAGCGGGGTTTGCTGGAAATTCAATCTAGAATGCCATAGCTTTGGAGGTGGGTCAGCCGCCTGTCACCGTCACCATGCCAACCTGCGTCTCAGCATACCCCCCCCCCCCCCCTCACCCCCCCAAGTCACGACCTGCCACACTGCTGTGTGACGGCAGAATAAAACAGGTTCTTTCTGTCTTTCACAATGACATAAATAAGGTTATCGTATTTTCAGATGTGTTGAGGATTTCATTTTCCTTATTTTCATAGCCAAAAGCATCTTTGCTGTTTTTTTCCAACTGTGGGTGTTGAAATGCCCAGATGTTTTGTAGCATTTGTGTGTTTTGTCATGGATGCCTCAAGAATTGGAAGACCCCTTTGGGATATGATGAGATGAACAGACTGGAGGGGGGACAGTGTTATGAGCTTGTTTTCCTCCAGCGAGGAGTTACATATGTCATAACTGTTGACTCAAACCAGGCTCTGACATGAATCAAGAGAGTAATATTTCACTGATGAATGACTTGCTGGTTACATGCCATCCAGCGTTTCTCCTTTGCCATCCTTATCTCTTGTTCACACTGTCTGTGTAACTATTTCTATCTACCCAACTTTATTGCCGTCTTGCTCTCTCTTTTCCTTTATGATATATGGCTGGGTTACTCATCCCCTCCTTCCTCTCACCCCCTGAATCAAATGCCACGCCAGCTGTTCACTTCCAATATGGTGCCACTCACCAATGTCTTTTATCTCTCTACAATAAATAATGTGGAAGTCAAGCATCTGAGAAGGGTAATGCCATATATACAAAGCCATCTGGTGGCATGAGATGCAAGGCGGCACTTTGGACTTGACATTCATAGTCTTTGGTGCCCCCCACATTCACAGCAGTTAAAGCTATATTACAGCTTGTAAACTTTGCAAGTCTCCACTGAATTGACACACCACGTTATAACAATAAGTTATGTCATATTTCATTTACCTTTCTGTCACATCACTATCACTGCTATCACTAGAGCACTACTCCCATTATGTATATTATGGGTACTGTAACTAAGCCTAAAGCAACCTGGAGGAGGCCTCCTGACATATACAACAATTATACTACAATTGTGCAAAACAAAAGCCTGCATTTTTTTGCCTTTTCTGCAGACTAGCAGGTACAGAGGCCAATAAAAGCCAATGTCTAGGATGAATGGAAACACAGGGTTTTCAACCAGAAGACATGACATGCACCATCAAGTTGAATTATTTCTATTCCCTGTTCTCAAATCTGTTCGTGGGCCTCTCTGTGTGCACGTTGCCCCTCAGTACTTCCGCCCACATACCAAAGACATGTATGTTAGGTTAACTGGGGACTCTCAATTGGCTGTGGGCGTGACTGGTTGTTTGTATTTCTATGTAACTCTGTAGTAAAGAACAAAGCAGGATAACAAAATGGATGGATGGATGGATGGATGAAGCTTTGTGAACTTTACACAACAAAAGAGCCTGTTTAGGTTTTGGAGAGGCTTGGTAAAAATGGACAGCATCTCACCTTTGCCCAGGCTTCATTGTTAATTTATTTACATTATTACAGTATTATTTCACAATGAATGCAGCTATTACACTGTCATTTTGCTCTTAATTGTATTTTCATTTATTTAAAACATGCCGCATGCTGAGGTGATCTCTCAAACTATAGTAAAGTCAGCATGCCCATATAAACCACAGCTTTTTTGACCACATAAAAGTTGAGCTGACCTCCTCTGAACTTTCAGATTGAGTTACTTCAGACTGAAAGTCCTTTTAAAGAGGTGTTTATTTGTTCAACGTATGTGTAGAGGGACTTGTATTGAGGCAGAGTCAGAAGAGTGTGGGTTTGTATCTGTGCACGTGCTGTGCCTGATTCAAATGCCAAAGGTCTTGTCCTGACGTAAAGCAACACGGCCTGATCCATGAGATGAACAAAGTTAATCTGTATCTGGTTACACTACATCTCAGACTCTGTCTGGCACTTTTGGCCCATTTTCATGTCGTCGACTTGGATTCTTCTCCATTTTCCAAACACTATCCCACCTTCTCCTCCATCTGTCTGCAACTCATGTTGACTTTGTCATCATGCTTCACTTTTTTATCCCCCCCCCTCAGTGTGTAATCTTGAATCAGTAGTTTTGCGTGGACGTCTGTGTGTGTGTGAGGGGCTTATCTATAAATAAGAATATGGTGAGGGGGTGTGAGGGTTGGACTCAGTGTAATAGTGCAGAAACAGGTGTCTGGGATCACATTTCTCCTAGTGAAAGATCAGGCCTGCCACTCTCCCCAAGGCTGCTGTCACACACACACATCAAACATATACAAATACACCCACAGTGAATGCAGGGTGTCCAGCAATGCCTTATAAACCACCAATCAGGTCAAAGCAGCAATGACTTTCCACTCATTCTACCCCTAAATCGCACTTAAGTTCCTTTAAGGCCAATGCCTAAGCTATCCCAACAGAGTTAACACCGCTAGGCCATTAACTGCCAACAGGTGCCACAAAACATTAACAAGGGTATTCACTGTACTCTCACTTCATCTTCCTGACTTGGGGAGGATAATATGATGATGTATGAAAAATAACACACACAATATCTGCCTGATCTCTACATAGTGGATATATATAAAAAAAAGTTTGAAATTTAAATTTAATGGAAGCAAAAATTTTACCCAGAACTTGACAAGAAAGAAAGCGTTGTGTGGCCCTTTGTCAAAGAGCTCCTTCAGGCCTCCTTTCTTCTCTGGGAACTTGTCGTAGATCTGCCTGACGTCCACAGACTCCAGATAGGGGTCACTGTAGCTCGGGTTGGACTGGCCGATGTGCACAAACAGGTGCTTGTTAAACTGGAGAAACAAAAGTGCATATCATGAAGTCACCACAGCCAAAAAATGGCAAGTGTGCTATAAAGCCACCTGTTATAGAGGACCTGCTGTTCAATGTTGTCATTTTTATTGTAATATTCCATCACCTGTCTCACGGCTTCAAGTCTTTTCTTACCAGTTGTACCACTGATATTCATGTGATGGGCTTGTATACACATTACAAGCCAAATAAACATGACATACTATAATGTGCATTGACAACAGAGAGGAGAATATTTAGTTTTGTGAAAATGTGTCTGAAGCCATTTCAGAGTGGCTCCACCACACAAAAAAGGCCACTGTAGATGAGTTGGGACAGTCAGGTTCTCATTGTAAAACACCAAATACCTCAACATTAGAAGGAAAGTTTGTAGGTGTGTTTTGTTACCGACGAATCTTCCCTATACTCACTGTCTCTGGGTCCTGCGGTTGCTCCAGAAAAGCGGAGAACTCCAGCATTCGCAGCTTGGAGCTGGCAATACTTCTACCCTGCCAAGGGGGGGCACCAGGAGACATGGACAGCCCTGCTGTGCTTTCATAACCTGCAGAAAGGCAGTCAGTGCATTAATGTGCTTTTTGAACATGGTGAATTGAAACTTTTTCTTTTTCTCTGAGATTTGTGCACATTCTTCGTGATGAGCCAGGTCATCTCATCACTTTGCCTTCTGTCAACACAGATGAGGGGAGAAAGAACACCCACCTGTTATGGGGGTCGGGCCAGGCGCTTGCATGGCATAACTCTGCTGGGAGAAGGGCTTAATGCTGGGGAGAAGAGACAGACAAGAGAGGGAGAGGCATGTTATGCACCGTCTCGGCCTCATGACCCCATCTCATATACTAATTGGACCACATGACCTCTAAAGACGCAGGGGGCAGAGTGGTATGCTGAATGTCAGACAGCTGAAGACTTTTTTTTTATAATTGCACTGATGTGTTTTAATTTGTTTCCGAGGTTCATTCACTCGCTGAAATTTATCTGATGGTTATTAAGCTGATCACATGAGGAACAAGTGACGAACAGTGCTATAGAGGAGAAAGACTGTCTACTTACTCTTCATGGGCTCCTGGCTGTCCTGGAAGTGCCCCGTGCCAAAACTAGGAAAATCAAATGTCTTCATTTGTATGATGCAGATATTGAATAAATAAAAAACATTATCATATGTGGCTAAACATTATAAAGTAAAGGTAAACATTATAAGGCATACGTTAAAAAAAAGGAATATGATGAACATGATGATGAGTACACTTTGAGTACACTTTTATAATAAATAAAGATGTAGATGAAGTGAAGTGTACACTGGTCAAAGACTTACCCCACCAGCAGTGGGGTAAGCCGGTCTGGACAGGCCTTGGAGAGCCATCTTGTTTGGGAAGGCTGTGGGCGAGATGATCTGGGCTGAGGACATGGTGGCCATACTCTGCAGAGCCTTGTCTTTGGCAGCCTGGTCCTATAGAGAGGCGGCAAAGAGAGCAGGAGTAAGATAAACACACAGTGATACAAAGAGAAAGCACTCATCAAACTCCATTTAAGTCTGCGCCCCACTTTCCACAAACACAAGCAGAGCCCTAAAAGGGGAAATGAAAGGCTGAAGCCGGCCTTGCATCATCACTGAATCCCTGCCAGGCAGAGAACTGCAGAGAAGGTGATATTACAGTCAAGGGCCTTTGGGTCAAGAGTTAAGTTTATTGCTTTGGCAGGGGCAAGCCAGTGATGACAACTAGCTTCTGTTGGAGGTCACACTGGAAGTCAAGGCAGGCAACAGGATGATCTGTTAATATGCTTATCATAACAATATCAAAATCGCTAAATGCTATAGCCATTGAAAAAATATTACAAAGAGGCTATGGATAAAATTTGTCTATACCGCCTGCTATACTGTAAAGTGATCCACCTCTTGTTTTTGAATTCACTCCTTCAGCAGTTTCCAAACCACAGAGGACTACAAGCACTTGCCACCCAACCCAAATGGGCAAGGCCACACAGTGCATTCTTCTTCCCAGAACTGGCTAACACAAGGGCATAGCTGAAATATGGGGAGTACATGTGGTAGGGATCTCAGTTACACCAAAGACGTATTTAAAAAGGCCTGTCACAGGGGCCAACCCTGTGACCAGTGCAGAGCCCTGCCAGCTGAACCCTCATGGCCTCTGTCCAAGGTGAGGGAGAGTCCTGTTGCCTGCTGTGACTGCGAGTATGTGGATGAGAAATGCAAACTGAGAAAGTACTGGGGGGACAGAGATGTGTAAGCTCTCAGCAAACCCCACGGGAAAACTTCTATTGTGGTACTTAACTTAATGTAATACTGACTGGAGGGAACAATGCAGGGATTCATTTGTTTTAGGAAAATTTTGTTTGGTTCACCATATTCATAATTGTGCATAGCAAGCCTCTGGCCTTGTAAAATATGTTCATATTTCATAAAAATGTGTCAGCATCACGTTTAAAACTAGCATCAATTAGAAGGTGCAAATAAAATATAATTTGAGTCTGTGTGTCTTAATGGAATGTGAGAACACGGCAGCGCAGGGGGGCATGGATGCTGAAATACCTTTTACATAACATGTAACTTCATTATAGGAGACAATAATATGCTGTAATAGGGTTTTCAGCTTCTTTCCATGTGATGCTGTGTATAATAACAGCTGTGTGCAGAGTCTTCGGCCTGACTACAATAAAGTATCAAATAAAATATGTAAACACTTCAACTGATTTTTAAGAAATATGAAAAAGGCAAATAAAAATTGACTCACGTAGCGTACCTTCAGCTTCACCTGGATCTCCCTGGCCTTCCGTCGGGCCAGAACCTGGATGTGACTAGACACCTATATGACACAGACACACAAAAAACAACAGGCCACACACACACACACACACACACACACACTTAGATGAGTGCTGTGCTGTTTGTTTCCAGAGCTAAAAACATGCTGGCGAATGGAAGAATGTAAACTGGGCGGGCAAAACTATCCATCAATTATACAATTAATGGCCCACATGACTGGGTTTTCGGTACTGAGCAGCATTTTCAAATACAAGTATAGACCCTATTTTAGTAAATGATGGTTCAATGATCTGTTCAATACTATTCAAATTAAGGCAAAGATTGGAAAGAAAAGTTGAAGCAGAAATCTGAGAAATAAACTTCAACTTTAACAGTAAAACAAAATACTGCTACTAAACTTTTTTTAAGTATTGATAATGTTGAATCTGTGTTATCTGTGCAGCCTTCTTTTGCCGCTGTACTACTGTACATCACTACATCGGTTTACTGCTGATGAACCAGCAGGTGTCCCTCTATACCTCAAACCTGTCTCACTATCCATCTCTGATCTGTCACTGCTCCTCCTTCCTCCTCTCATCTCAGTTCATTCCCACAATGACTCTGCCAGATGACTTAGCAGAGACCCTTTCTCTCCACATCCATCACTGCCCCATACATCAGTTCTTCCATATCAGATACCATAGTGAGGATAGGGTTACAAATCCCTCGCCGTCCTACCGCAGTCTCCCATCCAGATCACTGTATTCCCCAGCTTCTTTCCCCTTCTAACAAGCACCAGATCCATGAGGTGGTGAAGAAACAACACCGACACATGATCCTATAGCATCTGTGCATTGGGATCTGGCCCTAAATCAATCGTCATCTCCAGCCCTCCAAATTGAGGATTGAGGTTTTGGTTGAAAGGGTGGTGGAGGGGGTGCACACAGGGTGTTGGGGCATCACTCATCACGGGTGGATTTCTAGAGAGGTTCAAAAATAGGGGCTGCTACAAATGGCATTGCAGAGGACTCACCTGCTTCCTGGTCCGCGTCTTCCCTGTACGGAGTTTGATGTACCGTGCAATCAGCTCATTCCGTCCTGCAAAGGAAAAAGACATTTTTATCACTTTAGTCTGCAAAATGTTGAAAATGTTTGCCACATTTCAATCACTACTGATTTGATTTTAATGAAGAGGAAATTATGAAGAAACCGCCAAAGTTCAGTCATCACATGGACTTACAGTAGTCAAATAAAATGTCTCATATTTTTAAAATGACAATGTGTATTATTTACTAAATAAACATATTTATAGTGTGAGTGTGTACATATTTGCATGCATATAGATGAGTGCACAAACACACGTGCCCGAAGCAGCGTCAAGGCTGTCAAATGTGTCAACGCTGAAAGCTTTAAGTGTAAGTATATCACTAAGTATATACTTCTGTCTGTGTAAGAGCTTGCATCAGTCTCAGGCTGAACCCCTACACAACCCCCCCTCCTCTGCCTCCTGAGTGTACACTGAGCTCATATCTCCACAGTGAGTGTGTGTCTGTGTGCTGCCACTGCTGACAGACAGGTCACATTGGCAGAGCAGGTGGAGACTGCAGCCATGCGATCCTCAGACCGGACTCAGGACAGACACGGCACAGGCCAGTGACCAGAGGGGGCCAGTCTGGTGAGGGTGCAAGGCAGCTGGTGTGTATGTCAATGTTTATGGAATATGCTTTTACGCCTGCAGTAAATTTTGAACTCGTTCCCCCTCCCATACAAATTCTCTTGTTGCCCTGTGGAGGGCAATTAGGTCGTATGGTTTCTTTGACATGCTGCTTCAAAATAGTGTGTTTTTCATGAAAAAGGTCAGATGTCTCGTGCCAATAGGACGCATCATTAGGAAAATGACACACACAATAGGAACTGACAGGAAATCAATCATAGTGAGAATAATGCAACAAAATATGAGATTGATCAAAAGTTACAATAGTCAGATAAAAGACACAAGTTCAGCGAATCATAGCTCACACACACAACAGGCCCCACACACACATATGAGTTTGCTAGACTTTGCACCACCTCTTAAACACGGTCATTTTTCCCTTGGCACCACATCTCCATGTGAATTAACACACAGATCAGTCACGACACACAACCTGGTACAAACTCGTCAGATTTTCCCTCACATAGTGATGCTTGGGTTAGACCTCACAACGCTCCACAACTCAGCCAATCAGGTGACCCCAGATAGTAAAAAAGAAGAAACATGACACCTGGTTGTAACCCCCGTCAGACATATTTGTCAGCCAATAAAAGTGATCAGATTTTGCACGGAATGCAAAACACTGTTTCTACGCGGAGCTCATGTGAAACGAAGAGTTCAGACATCACGCCAGTTTCCACTTAATGCTTTTTGAAAGCATTTGACAAGTCAATAAAGAACCAATGTAGACCAGGCATCGTTCTCAAAGAATATGCATATTTAGAGGCAAATTTAAATGAGTATTTAAAATCAAATATTAAATATAATTTATGTTTTCAGCACCAATTCTGGTCCCCATGTAAATATCTTTGTTGTATCCTAGTGTTTTGTGTTTCTCTTTAAAAACTGTCCATATCCGGACAAAAATGAGTAATATTGAAGACATTCCTTTAAGGTGTCCCTGAGATATTTTGTACAGAAAGTCTCAAAATGCACATTTACTGAAGAGCAAAAGAACATAAAGCTTCAGTCTCCTTTCGCACATACATATTATTCAGCTGTAGGACTCTTTGTGTGCAGCTTTTGTGGACTAAACCGAGCTCTGAAATGTTGTGCACTCTAGTTTATACACACAGCCACACACATAGATATATAGGCATACACCGACACAAACACACACTTCAGCCCTGGTTAAGGCATTCATTCCGTCTCAATCTTATTTTTCTTTCAGGGCTGTAACTTCTCAACCGTTTAGTGTTTATCAGGAGGTGCACTTGCTGGCCGATTGTTTGAGCTCCGAAATGCATATTTCTTTAATTCCCCAGGGATTAAGAAAGTGTTCCACATTTCCTCGCAATCAAATTCTTCAAAAGGCGAACAGAGAGCTTTGTCAAAGTCCTCACACTACTTGACCTCAAATGAACATTAAGTTGCCTGTATTGAGTTCCTCACATTACAGCAGTAAGTTCTTCCAGTTCTCTGCAATTTATCTTCCTGCACAGCGTACAGTAAGATGTAACTTGCGTATCCAATAGGGATTTTTTTAAGTAGCAGACACAGATGTGTGAGCATGTCTTCACAGATGAATAAAATTACTCTCAAGAATTCAAAAAAAAAAAAAAAAAAGGGAGTCAGACTTTGTGTTACATATTTACAAGACTCTCTCTTGGACCCAAGTTGCTGTCAAACACCTTATACATGGTTTCATTTCAGTATGATGGGACACAGTTTTATCACTTTACAGTATCCCCCTTGAAATTTAAGTTCGATATGCATTTCTAGCATTAAACAACATCATTAAGAAGCCGTCACTTTTCCCCCACCTTCTCATATTAGATGCACTGCCACTCCTAGTGCAAGTGCTCGGGGAAGGGCCCCATCAAAAATACCCTCCAACACACCCATGAGATCAGAGAAGCGACTCGGTCACACAGCGATGAGATCATGATATCCAATGGGAGCAGCACAGACACAGAACTTGTGCCAGCCAAGGCTGCAGGAAAGTCAGAAGGAACATTATACCATCACCCACTGGTCCACAGTTTGATGTTGTTTATCACACCGCCTGCAGTCACGGACGTGTCTGCTGGGGGAATCTGATTCTGGAAAATATTCTTAAAGGCATGAATGATGACGCAAAAGAAGCAAAGGTGTTTCCACACTCAAAATTAGTTCCAATACATTGTGCATTTACAATAACAACAACATTTCAACTTTTATGAATCATGTTTTCCAGTAAATGCTTACATATATACAACAGTGCCTGTTCCAGCCTGAACATCAGTTTGCATCGGCCTCTCCTCCTCCAAGCCTGTTGGTAGAGGTCAGGGAGAGGTGGATGGGGTTAGTCAAGGAGGCCTACAGTGTCCCTTCCAAAGTCAACCCCTGGGCCTGGATGCTCATAAATCTGCCCTTCTCCATTGTGGCTGCAGTCATCACTGGCCTCGTCTGATCTCAATCTCTCTCAACCCATTGCATTCCTGACATTCCTATACACTAACTGGTTCTTCATCTGCTGCTCTGACATGAGCCAACATCTTGTTTGTGTGTGTACATCAACCTGATGTTCAGTACATAAACACTATTCTCTTTCTCTATTGAAAAATTGCTTCCCCCCCCTTTCTGTCTGTGGCAACAATTGTGAACCCTACTTATGTGTCCTCTCTGAAGGCACATCTGTCAGCCATACATACCCTCCCTACCCAGCGCATATGCCACACTGTGTCTGCTCAGGAAAACAAAGGTCACATTTAGGTTGCAGGAATGTCTTGGCTGGGTGTTATTTCCCCTCCAACAGATCCTGCATGCAGAGCTCTCGACATGCCTTCGTTCAAATCAGGTCTAATACACAGAGACTACTGCATGTTGGCACATGTCCATTCTTATAAAATATCAGTATAATGGAGGATATATGGAGATATAATGAAGCAATAAGAAGACAAGTGGACCTTAAAGTCCAACTCTTGTCCTTACATTTAGATGTTTTCAATTTAAAGGCCCATTTTGAATCCATTTTTACTTCCACCAGCGGAGGTTATGTAATCTTAGGTGTTTTTGTTTGTGTGTGTGTTAGTTAATTAGTTAGCAACATAACTCAAAAAGTTATGGACGGACTTTGATGAAACTTTCTCAGAATGTCCAGGAAAGTAAGAGTAATGGGTGATTAGATGGGCATGATCCGGATCACTGTTGGGATCCTATGGCCCAGTAGCAGTTTTAGGCACCAAACTGCTAACATGTTAAAGACAGACTGATGACATGAAAGTAAACCTGTCAGGAATTTTTTGATCTCAAAAACACGGTAAAAGGTAAAAGGCTAGAAAGTGGTCTTACCCAGGGACTAATTAAATGTGGAGGTCTGTGCTCTCTGAGTGCTTTTCTAGTTAAGCAAGATATTTCTCATATTATAGCCAATCAGTGAGGTGATGCTTATCCTTTTATCAGGTCACAAACCTTAATGTGAGGATGAGCTTTTTTTGTCATTTGTAGGTCTCTGGAAATGCTTGAGACAAAGTGTTTCCTGCCCTCTCTGTGAGTTAATGTCTGACTTCTGTCAGAGATGATTCCACACCTTCAAAAAGCAGAGTTTCCTCTTTGAGAGAGCCACAACTACAGCAGTACAGTAAATTTACCAAAGAGTAAATTTAACAGTTGTCATGTTATATTAACATAGCCTGCCAAGTGTTTTCAGCATAGATTTATACAAGGATGGTATTTTAGGAGTCTCACTGCAGGTTAATCACACAAACACATCAATACATGTCTGACCCTTCTGGATCCTTCTACCTCCCCACCTTCTCTTGTTAAAGTGATAGTGACAGCCATGCAACAGGGCTGTCACTGCTCACCTTGTCTTATTGGTTACACTGTAAGACAGAAAGAGAGTGATGGAGAATTATGGAGGAGATTCCACAAGTTAATAGTCAGCGGGGTGTTTCCTGGAAAACCCTGCCGACAGCATCCAAATCCCAGGAAGTTCAGAGTCAGTGCTAAAGGGTTCCTGTTCCTACTCATATGAACACCCCCGCCTACCCATCCACCCAGGAACTCTACCCTAAAAACAGCTCATCATGGAGGCTTGGGTATCCCCCCCATCAGTGTTACACTCATATGCGTTTAGAGTTTTCATCCACACATTAAGGGAGAGAGAGGCTACAATGGTTGGTAGCCAAAATAGTACGGGTGGGTTAATATAATGTACAGTCACTCTGATACTATACAAAGATAATAGAAAGATTATAGAAAGACATAAACTTGTATTCTAGAAAAAAAAAGTATTAGGAGTA